>JAMKCH010005799.1:0-51105 GCA_023653785.1 Ophioderma brevispina
CCCCCTTAAACTTGTTACAAAAATTAAAATGTACACTGAAGGGTTTCACTTTGATGTGCCAAAAAAATACACAAACAGTTAACCTTTCTTGAAATGACGTCATTATAAATTGGATGGACATATAAAAATGACACTTTCTTGAATATGGATTTAACAATCGGAAAATACAAAGTTTTGGTTTTAAAGGAGTTTTTCTTTAAGATCTTTTCTCAATTCAATTAATTCCCCAAAAGCAAAATGTTACAGATGTAAACATGCATTTAATTATTTTTTGTGTGTTTGCTTGTTTGTTTATTCAGTTTTTTTTTTTATTTTCTACGAAGTACAGTAAATTAGAGCCACCCCCAAGCAAACAATGTTGTAAGTTCCTTCCCAAACATTTTTTTAAATGATAGAGGTTTTTGTTTTATTGAATACCAAGGAATTGGCACCTGGAATGGAAGTTCTTTGGCCATCTCAAATAAAAAGCAGACAAGAAAAAACATACCTACCCTTTAGCAGTGATGAATCATAGAAAAATGCATCAATCAAGACTCATAATGGCACTCGCCCCGCGGGGGCTGGCATTAGTCATGTTCAAACTGGCGCGGCGCGTGCATTGATTTTTGGCCACCGACTCGTCGAAGCCAAAAAAATATACAGCCCACAAATAACCTCTAATGATTAGAAGACGAGGCCCTTACATTTCACAATCAAAAAAGCGCACACATGTTAAAGAATTATTATTTGGCCGCCCCTTGTCATGTTGATGCAATCGAAAGAATTTCTGCGGATGAATTAACATTACGATTGATGAGCAGTTATTTTTCGAGGCTTTACTATTGGAGAAGGATACGAGGTACGACCATTGCAAGAATGATTAGATAGTCGGACAGAAGTTAATTGAAAAACTAGCGAGTTTGGGAAAAGAAATGAAATGGTCATTTTATTTAAAAAAAAAAAAAAAAAAAAAAAAAAAAAAGCTTTTTTAAAAGATGCTAATACTGAATTAGGAAACTTAGAAAGGGAAACTTCTTGAGGATCCTTTTTAATCAAAAGCAAATGAATAAAACAAGGAGGAAAACCCATAAATATTTTGTTAATCTGGAAAAACGGAAATTATGTGACAAACAAATGAACAGAATGGAAAAGATTGATGGTACAGAGGTAACGTCTCAAAGTGAACTTACGAAGGTCAAATTGTTATAAAACTGTATCAGGATGCAATTTAATGAGGGAGTAAGTAAAATTAAGTATAAGAGAGATTACCTATTCAGAAACTCTCAATACAAGAAGCACAAAACCGTGAGGGCAAAATTAGCAGTGAAGAAATAAACACTAAGCTTTTTAAAAAACATATGAACAATAATATAATCACCCTGGACCTGACGGTTTCACAGTAGAATTTTACAAAACATTTTGGACTGATATATCTCCGTTCTCTACGTTCAATAAACACTGGTTTTAATAAGGCCCACCTTTTGTCCCCAACTCCAAAAGCTCATATTACACTGTTACCAAAAGGAAACAAACAACCGCCAATATATGTAAGGGAGGACTGAATTGTATTCTAAATGATAGTACAAGCTGGCTTCGGCCTGTATAGCTAATCGGCTAAAAGACCCGTCCTAAATATTGGTGATCCATGAGACAAACAGGGCTTTGCCAAATAGATTAATTGGTGAAAATATTCGTATCATTTACCACCTTATAGTCAGGCAAGCAGTTGTCACGCTACACTGCGTATATTTTGCAACTTTAATTTTTCACTTTCATGTGTTCAAGGACATCACAAGGAATAAGCTCAACTTGTTGCCGAATTTTCAGTGTCGTTTCTCGTCACCTGGGGAGGGGGGCGCGCCCGCTTTTTCAAAATGGCCGCCAAAATCATAGAAAATAGAATAATAAAAGCGTATTGTTTGCCACAAATTACCATCTAATATGGTTAGGTTTCTGCGTTATTTTGCAAAGTGCCGTTTTTTAGAATTGAAATGTTTTAAACCAAAACAGTGTGTTCAAAATGGCGGCCCCCAAAATCATAGACAATCATTCAAAAAGCTATTCTGGTTTACCAAAAAACATCTAATAGGGTCGGGTTTCTGGATATTTTGGCCAAGTGACTCCCGAAATTGTTTTCAAATAAAAACAGTGGTTGTTCAGGAATAATTGATGTTGGGTTTGTTCCAAATGGCCGCCAACATCATAGAAAATTAATTTAAATGTAATAGAAAATATATTGATCAAAACCTAATATATGCAGTTTTCTAGATTATTTTTAAGCTATGATTTCCGTAATATTTTAGGACCCAAAGTGCTAGTCTTTCCCCATTACTAGAGGGCGTTTTTTCCCAAGGATGTCTAACAGAATAATTAGGGCCAATTACGAAAAAAATATTAAAAAGAACATCATTATGTGGACTTGTTTTGAAGTTTTTACTATAGTAGAATTGTAATAGATGTTTTTACATCAGAAACCATACTGTTTACAATTAATAGATTACCCTCTAGTCATCCCCAGATTTGTGGAGTAGACACAATTTGGTAAGGCCTATATGTTTAACCTTTGGAAATGATTAATGGTAGGCCTATACTTTATCTTCTTCTAGGGCACACTAATATTCACTAATGTTACACACCAACTTCCACAAATTACAGAGGCCCAGTTTTTCTGATATTTATGATAACAAATGTCCAAGTTAGAGAAACTTTGACAGAAAGTGACCCTTTGCCTGATAAAGTGTTTCAAACAGTTCAAAAAGGCCGTTTAAAGGAGTTGGGGGGGTGGGGGGTCATTTGTTTTGAAGACCCCTCCTCCCAAAAATACGCACGCATCCCTGAATGCACAATACAATGTATCAACAGGATTAAACCTTACTTTTTTTTGTAGCTTTGGGTAACTTTCGTAACCAGTAGGTCCTTCTTGGTATATACTTTGGTCGTACAAATTGCTAATTTGATAATGCAATCATATTGAGGTAATTTTAGTTTTTCCCTTAAATGAGGATGGTGCGATTTAAGTATATAAAGTTTTCGATCTGATAGAAGGGCTTCCCCCCAAAACCCCATCTGTAAATATTCGCTCCGATACTTCATCCGTTTTGATTTGAGAGCTAAAAAACGCGATTTTACATAAACCCCATATAGAGTATATATATTGGTCAAAATATTGGTCTACCAACATGGGCATATTTCCCCTCATAACAACCTCCCACCAACTCATTTAGCCAAAATTTCACAAGTAAATGAAGAATATTGCTTTCTTCTGATATAGAAAAATTTCGACGAACCAATCCGGTAAAATCTGGGGTCCCTGGGGACGAGGCTATTACGATCGGTCCGTGTACCTTTAATGTCAGGTAGTGATTGTAATCAAGACAAAATTGATACAATGTATGTCTGCAACTCAGACGTTAACAATGTTTGTGTGCTCATTATTTTGGTTCTCTATAGAGATAACAAATGAAACATTCGCGCGGCATTGCCATATGAATATGCAACAAGTCCCCGGCCTCGTTTGACGAAGTTTTTCAAAATAAGATCCCATCATATACCATGTAATGAGAAAACTGGTACCCTGATACTCTCGCCAAAGTATGAACTGAGGGCGGATGATATTAGGTACTATAGATAATGTATAAGAAAGGGTCAGATATTTACCTACCTCACAAGAGCCAAGAGCAACTTGCCCGCCCAATGTATGGGCTGACAAAATTATCTTCTATCAAACTCGTAGGGAGCTTTCTTGGCTTTCTTATTTATTGCTGGCATCATATGGGGGATACAGGTCCCCTGAAACCCGTTTAAATCCTCGGAACATGAAAAGGGCTTTCGCAAACGAGCTTTGATCTCTGTCTCTTTCCCAAAAGGGCCAGATATAACCTCTTTATGTAACCGTCATTAGCATAAATACTTCTAGGTCAGTGCGATGTCCACTTCTAGCCAAGTTATGGTGGTAAATTTAAAAGAATAATTCCAGGGTATCATAAAATTTTGTTCAAACTCGGCGTGCTGAACCACGATGCATCCGATATGCAGTTTGTTTATGGGAACGAAGTCCATTCATACAGGACTTTTTGCAATTGGCAAAAAGGACAGCTTGCTATAGAGATAGGCCGCGAGTCCTTCCAAGAAGACCCCAGATTGGAGGGCTATTGTAAGTTTGTACTCTTGAAATTATTTTAACAGCCTTGTAAAATCTAGTTGCAAGAAGATGGAAAGTAATAGGGCAGTGGCGGATCCATGATTGAAAAACTGTCCCTAAATACCCGTGGGGGGCTGAAAGCCTGTACTTGGTCCAAAAGAGCTAAAATGGGCGGATTTTGCAGAGTTTGCAGATTTACCGGGGCGCGCGCCCCCTTCCCCCCCTGGCCCCGCCTGTAGTGGGTTGGTTGGGTGGTTCGCTCCTGTCATGACTGACAGCTCGTGACCTCAACTGAGATGCGAATGCCAGGATGACGATCTTCAGCAATAGGAATAGCCAGTGTGGCCTGGAAACCGCTAATTTGGTCGAACCACCGAGCTCTTGGCCTTCATCTATCTCTTTTTTGCCCTTCAACCATGCCTTGCGATATAGTCACCTTCCCCAAGTTGTTTCCCACCATACTCTGTGATACATACCAAAATATCTTAGATTCTGATGCAGAATCTTCTGTAACAACGTTTTGCTTTCACACAGCACTAATGTCTGACAACACTGGAGTTGTCCTCTTCTCAATCCTCGATCCATGGGATGCGAAGTATCGCCTCCACACCACATCCAAAGGCCTGCACTTCTGTTACGGTCTGCTTTGGGTGAGGTCCGTGGCTCAGCTGCTTATGTCGCCATTGGAAATGCCAGTGCTTGGACTAGACGAGTTTTTGGAAGTTCTAGTAATTTCCTCTAGTCAGCCCAGATCCTTATAGATTGAACCATTTCCCGCCCGATCTACAATTGCCAACCGATGTCGTACTCTCATGGCCACAGCCACGCTCCTTAGTAATCAAGGATCCAAGAAAGTTGAATTGTGAGTAGACAAATCCCCCTCCTTTCCATCCACCCGTAAGTGCCATCCTCCTGCTTCAGGACCAATAGCCATCAACCTATTCTTACCGACATTGTGGTACAAACATCTAGCAGGACCTTATTGGCACATCAAAGCACTATCAGAAAAAAAAAAAATATTCCTACAACAGATAAAACGCGTTGTTAAAAAGCTTTACGCCATATTCCCTATATTCTAACACCAGAGAAAAGGAGGTCAAATGACAGTCTATCTGCCTTGTCCTCCTTTAACAGTCCACCACGAACACCGTGTGAAGACTGAAAGCTGACCTTTCAGGACTTCTATAGGCTTAGCCGAAGCGCTATCGGAGGTGCCAACAGAGGAAACATAAAGACTTTTTTGCAGCAGCCTTTTGAGCGTGTGATTTAGCCCTCTCTGTGTTATTATGTTTGTTTATATGTGACATTATACAATGTTGACATCAATTTTACAAGAAAGCACCTCTACAAATAATAATGTTTATTTTGTGATACTTAAACATCTTCAAGAATATATTCTTAATAATCTTGAAAATTACCTGATAAGGGACATGTTTCTGGTCAATATTTTTTTTAGCAGTCATTTTGAAAAACGGGCCCTCAATTATTCGTGAATGACACCGTTTTATATGAAAACAATTCTAAGATCACTTGGCTAAAATCATTGAAAAACTAACTTTTTTAATTGAATTTCTATGATTCGGTGGCCATTTTGGAACAAACCACCCATCATCATTCCTGAACAACACTGTTTTATTTTTAAAACATTTCTAGAGTTCACTGCAAAATTTATCCAGAACACCCGACCCTATTGATGGCATTTTGGTACACAATATGGGCTTTTAAAGAATTTTCTAATGATTTTGGCGGCCATTTTGAAAAAAAGCCCTCTATCATTCCTGAACAACACTGTTTTGTTTTAAACAATTTTTAGCTGCACTTGACAAATTAATCCAGACACTTGACTCTATTAGATGGTAGTTGTGGTAAACAATACGCTTTTATTCGATTTTCACTGATTTTGGCGGCATTTTAAAAAGCGCCCCCAAGTGACGAAATACTACACTGGAAATTCGCAACAAGTTGAAAGCGATTTCTTGTAATGTCCTTGACCGCAATTAAATTGAAAAATCAAAGTTGGCAAATTATCGCAGTAGTGATATTATAGTGACATCTCTCGCCTGACTATTACTGAATTACACCAAGCGAATGATACGTG
Source organism: Ophioderma brevispina (assembly GCA_023653785.1). Lineage (NCBI taxonomy): Eukaryota > Metazoa > Echinodermata > Ophiuroidea > Amphilepidida > Ophiodermatidae > Ophioderma > Ophioderma brevispina. The sequence continues at coordinate 6,219 of JAMKCH010005799.1, forward strand.
TATTCCTGAAATGTACTATTTTAATTGATTTGCGAAAAGCTTTCCATATACTACTGTGAGCATCAATTCTTGTGATGTTGAAAAAGCTTAAGTTTTTCATTTTGAAAAGATATAATAAGTGTTTTTGTAATTTTTTATAATAATATTACAACATCCTCAGTGTCGTAAACGGACACAATGAAGCGTTTGAATCAGTCCTCTTGGTTTGCAGACAGGGCGACCCTTTTTCGCCATATATTTTTGTTTTTGTTTGGTGTGTGTGTAAGTTTTTGGCTTCATGATTCGATGTAATGATTCATTAAGGTAATTCTTATTTACATGGATTAAGCTCTCACATCATGCTGACGACACGACGTTATGGGGGTCTGATGGAACACAGAATCTTTGGAAAATACGATCAAGACAATCAATTTATGCTATTTCCGGTCTAAAGATCAACGCTAAAAGATGGTTGCGTCTGGGATATATCTTAATAAAAATATAAAGAAACCAATATGTGAACTTTCAAACTAAATTGGAAATTTGAGGGTGTCCCCTTTAGCGATGTTGGGTGTAACCTTTTAGTTCAAATTAATCGATATATTAATCTAAATTTATAATAAGGCTCCTAAATTCATGAAAAGTATAATGGTCAACATGGTCAAGGAGAGATACAACCGTCCTTGGACGAGTTACTGTTGTTGCACTTGTAGTAGCAAAAAAACTTAAATAATATTTTGGGCGAGTTTTGCCAAGACCCAGCTCTGAATAGGTCGAGGGTTTAGGCAAGGCAAGGCCCCCATCTGCATACTGCCAGTTTATAGATTTTATAGCTTGTACACTTAATAAGAAAAACTGTGACAAATGGCAGCTATTGTAGATGGTGCTTCTGCCATAACCTCGATATGAAACGCTCAATATGAAATCTTTTAATTCAATTTGGCAGCAAACCATATAGTCAATATGTGCAAAAATGACACAAAATTATAAAAACGGAGGCGTAAAAATGACAATTGGTTGAATTACTTTTAAAAGCTTTAAAAGACAAATTAGATAATACTTGTTTGTGGAAGGGCATCAAAAAATGGATACGTTTGTTTAATCTATCAACAAACATAACACCGCAGAATGATTTTTAGGGTTGTATATCTTTAAAAAAACACAATCAAAACAATTTCTTGGATTGAAGCATTATCCTCTTGGTGTCAGGTATTACATAATTTCAATAATTTAAATTTGGTATTATAATGCGATGCTTAGCAATATTATGGTAACGACAAAAAATATTGGTGAAAATCAAGTATGCTATACATTGGATTTCCAAGGGTCGGTTACTTATTTGTTAATTATCTTCTAGATGAAATGGCTGTTTCATGACTCTTATCATTTTTTATCAGTAATCAATGTTCAATTAAAACCAAAATTTTCCTGAATATATCGGATTGTTAATAGCTATGCAGATAAACCTGTCACTCCTGTCGGGCACATAACCAAACTCCCCAACCCTCTTCTGCCAAGGAGTGCAGCATTACTGTTTAGCAAACGAACAAAAAGGGTTGTAGAATTTATCATGATATCTTGATGCAAATTATTCTCAACCTTCAAAGGAAGCGGAGAAATCGAAAACGACTTTAATCGTCATTTTATTTAAGATGATTGGAAAACGCATTTCAAGCTAAATTGTTAAGTTTAACAAATCGACGTTAAAGGGTGCATTTTCGTGATTCCAGCACCTTCTGTTTTATTCATTGATCACTATTAAAAAAAATCCCCCCTTGAGAAAAAGCTTATTTCTCAAAATTGAGCTGATCTCGATCTTGCGGTTTTTGTGTTATGAGCATTCCTACTCGTTTCCCCGGTCCCATAGGCTACTGTGCGGTAATTCTGTCCGTTACGGACAGAAAATACCAAATAGCTAATTTCTTACAGATGCCGACCGGAATTGCACGTAAGATTGGGCACACGCGGAATTACTCTAAGGCTAATGGTTCAGATGATATAAAATCTTCAACATTTTTTTTAGATAAGTCGGGGGACGAGGCTGTGTATGCACGAAAATGCCCCTTTAAGTTAAGATGGGTTTCAATTAGAATAATACACAGGTATTGCACTAACCAGTTGCTTGTTGATGGTTGAAACATGAGAATTTAGCAAGATTACTTTTGCTCCTTCTGTAAAGAGGAAGTGAAGAGACCTTGACAACATTCATTTATTGTCATTGTGCTCATCACATTTGGAACTAATAAAAAGAGGTTGAATGTGATTACACCTGCTAGTATTAATTTTAATGTTACATACCTTAATCAATAACATTTGGTCTACTATGGCTCCAGTGCAAAGCTTAAATTGTTACTGTTCGGTAATTGCATATTCTATATATATAGATAATATATAACTATATATATATATATATATTATATATATATTATATCTATCCCTAGTAATATATAAAGCAAGAGTTGCTGGAAAAAATCCAAGCGTTCGGGAAAGTAAGAAAGAAGAAATACTACTATATATAAGCAGCCAGAATATATCGCAACCAACATAAGAATTATATAAATGATTTTCAAAAGAAATGGAGAGAATGGTTAAACTAGTTTTGTAACAAAAGACTATTTTCGTTGATGTAATTTATGTCATGTATCCTCTATATAACGCAATCTGTTTATCAATAAATCTCATGTTTACTAGTATATATCATATGGTCTGAAATTGTTTTTATACAAGTCCCCTTCTTGGTATTTTATGTATGTCGTGTAAAAAGCAATTAAAAAGAAACAAAAACAAAACAAGTATTTAAAAAAAACTTGTCGGGTCGCCAGGCAATAATTTTATAACAAGAAATAAGAACAAGCATTAAAAAGCATTTAAAGGGGTAGATGGTTTTCTAGTTTGAAGTTGCACTTAAATTACAGAAACATGTGATAAAAAGAATCTCATAATTGATTGGTTCATTTTCCCTCTCTCTTTTCTTCCACCTTCTGTGTCCACGTCTCTCTCAAAATACAATCCATGTACGGTGTCCACATCCCGAAGGTAACCTTCTTTAATGAAGGGCTCGGAGTGGTCTTTGGTCCTGAAGTCTGAACACTGACAATCGCTTGATTAAATCCAAGCAGACTTTCCTGTTTAGAGCAACAGAGGTTTCAGCTCCTTAATTGTCTATGGACTGGTTCAACTCAATGGCCCTAAGTAGTGGCATTGCCTCCTGAGTAGGTCCTCCTGAATACTCCACATGGAGTTATCCATCTTCCATGCCTCTGATTTTTGTCCCTTTTTCACATTGAGCTCTCATTCTTTGTGCATGTCTGGGGCCTTAAAAAAATGTTGTACCGAAGCATCAGGCTTAAGGCCCTCGAGCAATTCATCCTTCTTTGTTGCTCCAATATGTGGGGTGCTCTGCTCTTCCAACATCCCAAAACCTTCTTGTTTATATGCCCGCCCCGTTTCACGGTCCATGATGATTGGCGATACTCCTTTTTTCCTGGGAACCCATCTTTTGCAGTATCCATCTTATTTGCCCAGGGTCCTTATCATCCCCTTGGGATTTGTGATGTGTCCAGATCTTCACCTGCAAAACAGGACATTTATTCTGGCTCTTGTGGATCGGCTCGCGCTGACGTTTAGGAGATTGGTGCTCCTTCACTAGCATAATACCACCCCATATTCCTTTGACCTGTTTGATGGTGAACGGATCGAGAACAAGAGTCCCTGAGCTCTCTGAAACTATCGTGGCGCGATGACCTCTTGCGCTTTCCTTTGTCTCGGCCTGGATCGGGATCTAGAAAGAGATCTCGACCTACTCACTCGCAAGGCCCCCTTGCCCTCTAGCATAGCCGTGAAGGTCCTCATTTTGTTATTCTGCATCTCAGTAAGCATGGCCATTTGAACGTCCTGATGAAACTAGGTGCCCAGGCTTTAGCTGAAGAACAGCTGAACCAGTTCAACATGCTCTACCGTTGTTGTTGGCACTCTCGATATAGTACAGGGTGCTGCGGTCTAGCGACAAATCATCATAAGTTCTAACATAGGATCCCTGTCTTGGCTGGTATATCAAGTTCGGATCTCTGATTTCATATATATCTCTACCTTGTAGAGAAATGGTTGATGAATGAATCAACGTTTGGTCACGGCTATCAATAAGGCGTGTACGCTCATTGATGTTTTCACGGCCTTCAATGTTTGTTGCAGGCGTGATAAATCTGGGTCTCTTGTCATGCTTGTAGAATCACGGCTCAAAGAATGAAGGCGTGATTTATCTGCATTGTGGTAGGATCACGGCTCAAAGAGAGAGAACGGCGTGATCCTCTTGCAAACCCAATGAACTTGATTCCATCCTCGTGAAGTTGACAAATCACGTTTTTCATCATTAGAAAGTACACCAGATTTCTCACCTGATTCACCAACCTTGTTCTTATCTGACATCGTGAAATTCTTACGGAATATCCTACAGAATATCCCAAACTACTAATTTCAACAAAAGGACACTTCTTTTACTCCAAATGTATCAAAACAACAACTTTATTTTACCTGAACAATTATCGTGATGTTAACCGCCAGTGCAGTAAACAGAAGAGTCACGGGTCCATGAGTGTTATTTGCAGAAGTGTTTCTAGTCTTTTTTTAGAAACTTGTGTTTGCGCCTGGCATGGAGCAGAACGCATAGTTGATTCGAAACCGAAGGAGGATGAAGTATAATAAGATTCTCATTGCGCAAATATTTGGCCAATCTGTTCTAACCAATGTAGTGTGGATTTGGTGCTAATATATTATATATAGTTGTAATATATATATATAGAATATATAGATAATATTATATATATATATATATATATATATATATATATAGAGTGGTTTTGTTTTTTATTATTTTTAAATTTAAATCGTCCACGTGAGTGCAACAAGGTTGTAACCTAACTGACATTTTGGCAAATTTACTTTTTTATGTATTATGAAACAGTAGGTCATTTACGCATAATTTGAATATAATTCATGACAAAAATATTTATTAGTCCCTTTCACTGGAGATACCCAGCGCATCACATGTTGAAAACAAACCCATGTGTGCTTGGCCGGATTCGAACACGGCGACCACTGTTTTACTAGAACGGCGCTCTTCCAACGAGCTACCAAGCCTGGTTTGGTAGAGTACCGATAGATATACTCTAGGTGTTCGGGGTCCGAAAGGTGACAGTCTCACAATTATCGCGGACTTATTAGGCTATCTACCGGGGGGGGGGGGCACTCACCCATGAATTGGATATGGATGAAGTATCGGCCTTTCCAAACCCAGGGGCATCGTGACAGAAGACTGAAAAAAAATAAGCACAAACTAGGGGTTTCCATGTGACAATGTGCAAAATATTCGCAAAAAAATGGGTCTTTGGGTTAGATTTTTGCCAATTTTTCAAAAATAGAGTGTCTTTGGTGCCAACCGACGCGATGCTGAAAAGAGGGTCTTAAATCCTTACATAAGAGTTCCACATCCAAATTGGAGTGCCCCCCCCCCCCTCCGGCTAATTTAGGCCTAGTTATGTGTAGTCGTAACTTGTAAGATGCGACTAATCACTTTTGGCCACACTTATGCAGGCGTCAATTTGAGAGCGTTTACCCACCCTCCTCACGGGTCGCCAAATCTCGACGCCCGACTCGACGTCGAAGCTTCAAGTCAATATATTTCTTGCTATAGTAAAGTCCCTGGCGTTGTTTTATTTTCATTTGGTGAAGCTTTAACCTTAAGTTTTTGAAATGGGTGAAGCTTGACGTGTGATTTGTTATTCGGTGATACGACGTCGATCCATTTAACCCGTCGGTCGCGTCGAAAACTTGTCGAAATCGTGCATTTCCCTCACAAATCCTCACAAAGCACCATGAAGAATCAACGCCGTCAGGCGGATCACCGACACAGAGCGTCGGCATAGCAACTGCACTTATGAAACTAAGAACAATTTGGTGGTAGTTATTGTTATCAAAATCCAATAATTGTTTGCGTGAGCTACGGGGGAATCCACTTACCACGCTGCAAACAGGTGTGAAGTGGGGACACTATAAATGTGTTTATTGAAAGAGTAAATGATACTCTTTGGGATAATCCGATATCATGAATGATCTAACGTTTTAGCTTTATGTCTAACCTCACTGTTTGTACCATTTTTACTTCAAACCAAACGTTGAATAAATAATTGACTTTGCGTATCAGCTGATTGCCGGAACTAACCATGGCTTGTAACGTTTAAGGGGACTTTCTCATTTTATTTCCAAGGATTAAAAATACGTTAAATGATTTAATCACATTACCTATTAAAATTAAAACAACCTGGATGAACTATAGGGTAGCCCCCTACATCAATAATGAAAAATAATCACAAAAATGCCCGTCTCAAGCAAAATTAAAATTACCGGTATAATTTTAAATAAACTAGGGGACCATCCCTTCCATCACACCGCCTAGTCGGGCGGCAAACACAAAGCAAAGGAAAAGCAAAAGAGATAACCGTGTGAAAATACATAAAACAACAAATATGGCATGGAATAAAGATGAGTCGATTTTGATTGCGGTTGAAATGATCAACCTATATTCCTATCAGCACAAGATCGTGCAATTAGAGACAATGAAATATTTTCCACCTCCATTTTACAAAATCCGCTCGCGAACTGAATGAAATAACGTAACCAAACCACATGCGTAATGGCCGTCATGTCGACGGTTTCCCACTTCGGACGTACAGGGTTCCTCCCGTGCCTTGTTGAGCTTGCTAGTTTCTCGAATACTTGTCTTCCAGATTTACCTCCTTACAAACTTGTGTGATTATTTTTTATTCTTCGTATTTTTTAGGTTATTTGTTCGGTTTTTAACTATTTTGCGTACACTTGGTGTTATTAATTTGCGTTAATCGCCACTGATCTTGAACGACCTTGTTGTGAAAACTGGAGCTTGACGTAAAAACTGTTCAATCATCGAGACGTATATGCTTTATGTGTGCCGCTCTACCGACAGCACATTCGATCGTTCTTTTTGCCCGATTGATCCTGGAAGACCCCTTCTAATTGATCCTAATTGTTGTTTTTAGCTTCAAATATTATATATTGAGAGTTTTTTGACAGCATTTAATGATTTTTTCCCCGGTAATATTCATGTCAAATGTTGATTTTGACAGCATTTAATGATGTTTTCCCGGCTAAATCAGTGTAAATGTTGCTTTTCAACCAGAGAAGATGGGTAATTTGAACGAATGAATTACTGGAAGCAACTTTGCAACACAACCTGACAAATAAACGGCTTCGGGAAATAAAAGGCTTCGGGAAAAGCATAATTTGAATCACAAACCTTATAGTAGGCCCTCGTAAGGAATAACATACCCGTTTCAGCAACATCAAAGGTACATCTTGATCATTAGCCTCATCATTTTTCGGAACCAAGAATAATCAAGCTAACGTTGTTTTTCATGGCGAAATAGGTTTAACAGCAAATAAAGTTAAATTTATTTCAAACGTCAGGAAACAAAAACCCCAAATAATCCATTACCCGGAGATACCCAGTATTTATTGCGATAATACCGTGAACGGCGATACTGTCACCCTTACACTTAGTGAAACCCCTTTCCAATAAAAATATTATTTATATGCTTGGCAAATATCTAAATGTACAACAAATATTATTCAGCATTGTTGTGAATATGTTTTTGTTTTAGTAATTACCTATATTCAAGCCTATGGAGAATCTACTTTGCCAAAAAGAAGAATAACAATTCAAATTGAAACTATCAGTATTCTTGATGTGTGCATCTTGCCCCTACACATAATACATACACACCTATATACACCTACAGCACACAGACACCATCCTATACCCTACTACAAACATACATGCGCGCCCCAACCCACCCACACAATGCAAACGCCAAAAAATCTTTGGATGTAATTTTCACTCTTGTCTCTGGAAATCACACACACAGCATACACCCCCACACTATATATCATCACCCACTCCACCACATACACTCGCGCACCCACTACGCACAATGCAAACGCACAAAATCTTTAGATGAAGTTTTTTCACTCGTGAAATTGGATTTCACTCTTGGAAAATTTGCCCCAAGAGTGAAATCACTCTTGGAAAAAGTCCTTAAAAGCTTTGTAAACACGCCAAACATGTTTTTACATTGTAAGGAGTTAACAATTGTAGTAAAGCATGTAATTTTGTACACAAACATAAATTAAATCATGGGTATTTGTCCCTGATGCAGGATCTGAAAAAACCAATCCCCCAATTTAGCTTTGTTTTATATATAGTTTGATTTTCTTTAAAAGGTTGTCTTCTATACACAGGAGTATTTTTGTGGTCGAGCGTATATTAACCCACAGGTAATTGCCCTTCCCTTCTCATGTGGATCCAAAGACCTTCAAATATGGTGTCCCTTGGGGATCTGCATCCCTCCCTTCTTCCATCAGAATAGCGGGGTTTACAAAACAATGTTAGTGTATTGCCCTGCTTTTGATAAAAATTACATTCACTTATCACACGGAGTTTACACAATAACTCAAAATGATGATCAAAATGCACATGATCATTTTTAGTGTACATTTTTTATAAACACCATGTTCAAATCTAACAATGCAAAACCTGGAACTGTCCTGAACAAGGAAAGGTTAACATAGAGTAGTTGTTTTTTACAGTTACAAGATAAACCAGAGTTTAGTTAAAACAGGTTTGGATCTATTATAATCTTTGTTTTTTATTGTTATAAAAACAAAATGTATCTGAAGGAACGTTGGATTAAAACAAAATAATAATAATGTTGCTGCATCTTTGAAACCTGAATTGACTTGTTTTTTTTTTGTAATAAGTGTGGAGGAATTCAGATTTGATCATAATTGGTACATGGTCCTTGTATATACATGAACTTGGTGAAAGTATGATTGTGAAAGACTAAGCTTGAAATACATCAAAGCTAATGTGCAGTGAACAGTTTTGAAGCTTAAACTATGCATGGCAAGTATGATGAAACAGTTATTGAAGCTTGAACTATGTAATTTTCAGGATATTTTAAACAAATTATAAAAAGTAAAAAAAATAAAAAAAATGACAAAAGTGAAGCGTCATGGAAATAAACAAAGGGTGCAACCTGGACTAACAACTTTTGCAGAAATAGTGATACCGTGACTTTGTTTTTTTGTAAGCATATGAAGTATGGTGAAATTCTGACGTGATAAATAATTGGCCCAGGTGAAGAAAGGTGATGACGTGAGGGTGGGTCCATGCTTCAAAGTGACGCCTGCATTAAAGCCATAAATCACGATTTGTTTGGAAAAAAAAGTAAGCCCCCAATTTTTTTTCAAAAAAAATTGAGATTTTTACACGGTTGCATGGTAACTGGCTAGTAAACTATACCTGTGAATGTTAACTCGAAAAATATCTGTGTCTCACAACGAAGGAAATTTTGTAATTAGAGTAATTATTATCGAGATCTCCGATATTAATTCAATGGCGGCTGGAAACGGCCTTCCATGTGAAGTGCCGGAAATAGCGCTCATGTACGTTTCCACGCACATCCATTGGTTGTTTTTTATTGGTTCCGGCAGTCAAGTTATCGGTTATTTTCTCGAGGTGGCACTAATTTTCATCATTGACTGACATAACGTAGCCTTCCAGCTCTGCTGGTAAATTCCATCTGGGATCCCAATTCTAATACAAAATCGCTAATTTTATGATAAATAACGCATTTTGAGCATCCTCGTTCGCAGTATAGTTTCCTAGACCATTCCCACGCTAACTGTGTCAACAATATCAATTTGAAAATTGGGGGCGCTCTTCAAAAATGGGCCAACAGTAGTATTAGTCGCATCTACAAGTTCGACTACCCTAACGGCTATTAGCCCGGGGGGACTCCAATCTTGGAAGTGCTCGTACCATATCAAAAATATAAGTGGTAAATAAACTATCATAATAACTTATCTTTTAAAAAAAAACATTTTCTTGTGTGTAATAATTGGTCCCCGTCCCCCCGCCGAACGAGTTCGGAACGGGACATAATAGCATGTCCGTACGTCGTCCTTCCTGTGATAAAAATTGTTAAGCCTGGAATATTTGGCCATATATATTTTTTTTTCTAGTGAGCTAGAGTAGTCAAACTTGCAAGTCAGGGTCACTATGCGTTCAAATATTTGCCCATTTGTTGGCTTTGTATGGAGATTTTGCTACTTTTTGGCATTTTTCTTACGTTTAGCGCTGTCACAGAAACAGAAATCAATGTTTGGCAGTTTTTTAAATTGCGTAGCAGTGGCCACCTTGGATTTCCAAAATGGCCGCCATTTGGAACCGATAATATGCTATAAGGGGGGGTCCTGGCTTTTTAAGCCACATAGAATGTACTTTCTATTTAATATTTTTCTCTTTTTTATGTTCAGTTTTATAATATTAACTGGTTTGGTTTATTTGTGACGTGTACTTTTTCTATGCTTATATTATTTCATGTTCGTGTACTTTCCTCAGCTGGGATTACGAAATAAAAACAAACAAACAAATTCCACATCACCTACACTATTTTTGGAGAAGTCGATCTCAATGCAGCAACATTAGATCATGTGGCTTTGGCGCCATCGGGAATTCAAAATTTCCCGCCAAGGGAAGTTTTTTTTTTTGCCAGATAACCTGTCTCCGTAAACTAGTAAGGACATGATTGTGCGTCTATACCATGGTTTTTTCAGGGGTTCACAGGAATCCATTAAGAACATTTATAACAGCGATGGGACCACTTGGTTGTGGAAGCCATCTGAATTTCAAAATGGCCGCCAAGGGGAAGCCCGTTTTTTTGCCCACATCCGGACCCTAATACTAGTAAATTCAAATGATTCTATGTCCTATACAAACCCCTAGGCTATACCCATGTGTCAGGGTCCAGAATCCAATAAACATTGTTAACATACAGGATCATTTGGACGGGTCATCCATCTTGAATTTTGGGCCATGGCTGCACAGTAAAACCGTTTTGCCTATAAAGGTATGCGAAACACATAGTAGTGAACTCTCTACAGGTCCCGCATATATAATAAGGTTACAAGTTTAAGTATGAAATTACGTCTTACACAATGAATTAAGTTTTGTATTGACGTTATCTGACACTGACACTTCGTTAAAACAGGCTCGCAATTCAAGATGGTGGCTGGTATGGCTGCATTCAAAGATCTTAAAAGCTAGAAATTACCACAAAAGCTATAAATTATCTCTCTATATTCAGTTATAACATCCAATCATGCCTCTACCAGTCTCAGGAACCGATATATGGGCAAAAGCGGCTTTATTGGCGGCCAATGTTGAAATTTAATTATTGGCCGCCAAAATTTCAAATGATCTGGATGTTGTTATCAATGATCTTATTGGATTCCTTGACCCTTAAAACAGGGGTATGACACCAGAATATGCTTCACTAGTCTCGAACCGAGATATGAAGCAAAAAATGGCGGACATTTGAATCCAAAATGGCCGCCATATAAGGGATTTACAAATGCGGACATTGATTTTCTTATTCGTTGAACCATAAGCTTTCAGAAATGATAGTTTTCCTAATCTCCATAAAAGCCAACAAAATTACATAAGGAACTGACTAATTGGGTAATTGTTGGAGGGCACAAGTCCCTACTAACCATGTAATTCAATCCCCAGGGTCCTACCGGGTCTGTCAGGGGGATAAGGAAACGTCAAAAAGGTCAATATTGCACAAAAATGTCAACAGTTTACCATATCTTTTTCTAGATGAGCTAGAGTAGCCAAATTCGGGTATATGGTAGGAGGGCACAAGCCCTACTACAGTGTAATTCATCCCCCAGGGCCCTCCTCTAGCTCGGGGTCTGACAGGAGTGGGGGGAGTTGAATGTCAAAAAAGTCAACAATTTAAAAAAATGGTAAACAGTAGGCGGGACAATCTGGTGGGTGCGGACCTTTGATCCTTGACCCTTGACCATTTAGAGTTATTTTTGGTGAGTTATAATGGAGTTCATCAATCAGTTGTTTTTAGAGTTATTTTGGTGAGTTAGGGATGGAGTTCATGGACGAGTTACATTTTTTGGTGTGTTATGGTTGAGTTCATCAACGAGTTGTATTTTGGGAGTTATGGATGGAGTTCATCGACAGTTATGTTTTTTGAGTTATTTTGGAGCGTAACGGTTGAAGTTCATCGACAAATTTATCTTTTAGATGTGGTGACCTTATTGATGCAGTCATCAAAGAGTTGTTCACCCTGGATGCAAGAAATGGTGCAAATTGATTTTGGTTGGTGGAAGGACATTGCATGTTTTAAGTAGGGTGGTCTAGCGGTTCCGGGTTTAAGGAAGGGTTTTGGTAAAGAATGAAGGGGTGATATGGTGTATTTCAGTTTCACTTCTTAGGGATCGGGACAATCGGCGGGGGAAATTTTATGCATCGCATAAGTACAAGTTCTGCTTGTTATCATTCGAAAACTCGCACAAAAATGCTTCTCTTGTGTAAAATCATGAAAAATGTAGAAACGACTTTGGTACTCAACATGACAAATTTGATGTATAGGCTGTGTATATTTTAGGAACCAAAAATCTACAAACAAGAGTAACACAGGTACATTTCTAAACTAAATGACGATGATAATCTCTAGATTGCATGGATAAATATATGCCCAGACTGGTTAGTCATATACATTTTGCACTGTTTGTTTACCAATTGGGTTCAATACAATAGTACATTGATTTACAAAGAAGGGCTATGAAAATTAATTATGCATATTTTAGGACAATTCTTTAGAAAGGTCGAAGTGTCGTAAGACTTGTTGGTTTATATTTTACATGTAGTTTTCCGTTACCACGTAAAACACGCTTTAAAAACTTAAACACTTTCGTGTTGTTCAATACCTGCTTAAACAGCTTGTTTTAATTTTTGGACAAGTTGTTTAAAGGGGATGACACGATTAAACTTTACAAAGTTTTCATCTTGATTGGCCGACCTTGACCTCAATAAATCTGTACCCCATCTGTAAATGATCGCGCCGATATTTCCAGAGAGCTAAAATAAAATATGGAGTTCTGTGTACGAGGCCATTAGTATGGCACGCTAGACAGGACATAAAACGTTTGACGCGTTTTGTAACAACTGCGGTGAGCTTGTAACACGCACACGCGGCGAGTTTGTAACACGCATACGAGCCGAGTTGTATCACGAGCCGAGTTTTATTTTGATTTGATTTTATATTTTTTTTATTTTTAATTTGTTTTTATTTTTATTTTATTTTTATTGTGTTTTTTGTTATTTATTTATTTTTATTTATTAATTTTATTTTTTTTAATTTTTAGATTATTTAGCTATTTTTTATTCATTATTTTCCCATTTCTTGATATATAAAAGTGATATGAAAAATATAATATCTATTTTATTTATTTATTTATGGATTTTATTCCACTTTTTCCACTGCCATACAGAAAATGTAGTTGAAATTGCTGGTATTCGGTTGTATTCTGTTCTGTTGTGTCAAACTCACAGCGGTTACAAACTCGCCACGGTTGTGTCAAATTCGACGACGTTGTGTCAAATTCGACGTTTATGTCCGCTCCAGAGTACCGTACATTAGCAATTGGGCCAAGGAGAGGGCACTCAACCCGTTTTTCCTATAGGAATGTGCGGCTCTAATTTCGAACTTGTGAGCTTGGGAACTGATTTTGTCACTAGTTCTCAAAGTAGGGCATTGGGAACTAAAATTTTGAAAAATTTGCTGGCTTTGAAACTGAAGTTCTGCTAACATTTAGCTTCTGAGGCAAACATTTTCCCCAAAAGAGGACCGAACTGGAATTGGCTTCATATGAGGTTTTAGGAAATGACTGGAAAGCACGAAATTGGGGTTTAACGGGCCATTACCTACCCATACCACTTTCATATGCGTAGGGTTATTAAAATTGAGAGTCCTATTTCGAAGTTTGGGGAAAGACAGGTTTTGAATATGCTTTGCTATAGTGTGAAGGGTGCTGAATGGGAATTGTTGGATCCAACCTGTGGGAAATGTGGGGAATTCCCCGTAAAATAAGGTGGTAAAATTAGTACAGAGGTAAATTTGAAATCAAGTCAAATTGTGTTTTAATGTACACCAATGTATTTGTCTCATTATAAGGATTAAAAAGGTACAGTTTGTCTAGGTTTGGACCTTTAGTTATACACACCGAAAAAAGTGAGTCACTTGCGTAAAAGTGAGTCGATTTGTCCATATAGTGAAACACTTTGCCTCAAAGTGAGTCACCTTGACTTTTTCTGTTACACGGCTACAGCCCCGATAATGTTCAAGGTCATTCTGGGGTAGAAAATATCCAATGCTCAGATTTTGTTGAAACTGGCGTGAAACTATTGCAATGGTCATACTGAAGCAGAAAATTAATTTTAATTCTTTGGGTGACAGCTCTCTATACAATTTTGAGGTCAAGTTTTGGTGACCCTATAGACCAGGTAGACCCTTGTTACATTTTGCTCACTAATTACGAAACCAAATGCCAAAAATTGTAAAATAAGGCAAGATGAACAATTTGACACCGGTTTGTGTGTTATAGCGCCAGCTATTGCCCAATCTCCGTTGAGATCTGTGCAAACTACATTTATATGAAGATAGTCATGTTTGCCCGCCGTGACATTCGCCAAATTTGCACAGGATTATAGCTAGTGGAATAACAAATTTAAATCGGGTGTTAAATGTTCTTCTTCGTGATGTTATTTTGATTTTGTCATTAAAAATACTTTCAAACAGTTGAAACCCATGATATTCTTCAAGTCGCAGCAAGTGATTGGCGGATTTTGACACAAGATCGAGTGTTTCGCATGCTCACGAGCAGAAATCACTCGCTGTGATTGGAAGTATACCATCGGCTTTACAGTGTGAATCAATAAAACCCTACATTCAGAAAAGATTTCTTCTTGAAATGTTACTCGTTTTTTAGCTTGAATGTTTGCTTTGGCTGTTTGTAGGGATAAACAGGCTATCAGAAGATTTTTTATTTGGTGTCTTTCGGACTTTGGGTTCAGAAACTATGTCAATTTTGCGGAGAGACCTAAAAAGTCTGTTTGGCCACTTTTAGTATAGAATACGGAGAGACTGACACCAACGTATACCATAACTCGATATAGCAAAGACAATTGACACATGCAAATGCAGTTGGTATCGAGTTCTTCTTGACAAAAACATATTGAGTTTGAATAAAACGGGCTTATTGTGTAACATTTTTATAAATAAAATATCTTCAACAAATTAAAATACCGTTGTTCAATCATAAAGAGTAAGTTATTGAAATCACTCCATATAATGTTTCAGTCATGAAACTGCTCAGAGATTTTTGTTTTATCATCTCTAAAGTAACTATTTTGCACAAATAGCGTATACACAGCGTCTAATAAACTAATCTGAAGTTTTCTGCAAATAAATTGGAATTAAAACTTACTGGAATTAAAAATTCATTCTGCACTGTTTTTCAAGCTGGCATACAAAACATGATTTCACTTTTGGCTCCCAAGTTTCGTTGTATGTTAACCAAGGAAATCTTGCTGATCCAAAGTAACTGTGGTCTTACACCAGCTCAGTACTTGACTTTCTTATGTGGACATTTGAACATTTTTTTCACTCGCATTTTCTTTTGTAATCGCCCGAATATAATGTTATAATGCTGCCATTATTCTCCACCTTCTATTGTTTTGACAATATTTGGTGTTAAAAGCTTTTACCCAAATCACTGCTGAAACCATTTCACGCTGTTGTAAACGATGCATCTTTGTTTGGCTCAATCGGTCAAACAGGATTTTAAGTCTATCAGCAAAAAGACTCTTCTCCAAGTCCAATGACACAATAAACGTTTTCTGAAGTTTGTTTATCCCTCTTTAAAACCAAACAAACATTTCACAAAATAATTCTTCCCATTTTAATTATTTTTTATTTCTGAAGGGGGGGGGGGGGGGGGTAAAAAATATGGGGGGGGGTGTATTTTTTTATCAACACTGTATACCAGATTCCATTCGTTTGGCCAGCACACAGTCACATGGCCGCTTCCTTATTTCATGGTACAAAGGATTACAATTTTATCATTGATTTGAACAAACCGTACTACAGAACTGGCTTTGACAACTATTAGCCCCTCTGTTGCTCTTTCAATACCTTCAAATAAATGAGAGCCTAGTCCAGACAGCAGTGAAACTGTTTGGAATATTTTTGGGAATGTCTGCATTTGGGACACATGAGCAAGTGTGTTGCAAGCTGTGAATAGGTATGGTGTATAAGTGTATTATGTAAAAAAAAGGGGGGTGGTGATTTGTAATACACATTGTCTCTCCAAATTTGTGTTTAGGAATGTTCTTTGTATTACCGTTTTTTTTGAAATAAAATTGAATTATGCTTTTGCTAAGGTATTCTTTCATATCCTATTTATTATTTATTTATAACATTTCTGCAAAAAGTTACGGCCAAGAGCCCAATAGTGTTGTAGCACTAAATTAAAGGGAGCCTTACAATACCAAAAATTAATAAGGGAACTAAAATGAAGAAAAATAGTAAGACACAAAAAGATAAAAACACTATAGACCTGGATGTCCTAACAGCTGCCTTGAAAGCAGGAAAAGAGTACAATCACGCATTTAAGGCAAAACATTCCACAACTTGGGCCCATGGTGGAAGAAACTCTCTGACAAAGAGTGGGCGACTGAATGGTGGATCGAGGGCACGAGAATGATTACATCTGGCGTTGGCACGAGAGAGGAGTAAAAACATTGGGAGCAGAGGAAAGAACCCCAAGAATTTTGAAGACATGACATACGGCAAAAAAGTCACGCCGAGCCCCAAGAGACGGCAGGGTAGTTTGGAAAAGAAGGTCTCATGTTCAAGATTCCAAGACTGCAAAATCTTCCGACATGCAAATCTCTGAACAGATTCCAAACGATTGGATAGCGGTGTTAAGTGGATGCAGGCTGTGCTGCTGTTATCTAATTTGGACGAACCAAGGAAATGTACAGCGGTGCGACGAAAGCATTTTTAGGAGGCAAGATGGAAATTTTATGGATCGCCAATGATCTCCGAGCCTTTTGGCAGGATGGCACAATATGTACATTCCAGTTAAGTTTTGCTGCTAATGTGGATTCCACGGCAGGTGATGTCTCTAACTTTGTCAATGTGCTGTTGTTGAGATAAAACTGTAGGTTTGGGTATGGATTGGTGCCTAGAGATATGACCAAGGCTTTTGGTTTTTCTTAGCACTGGCTTGAAGGAAGTTGGATGTGTACCAATTAAAGACTTTGTTTAATGTATCTGAAAGTCGATAGTGTTCTTGGGTGTTTTTAATTGTTTGTACAGAGTGGTTCATCTGCGTATAACACTAATTTGCAACCTAAAGAAAAAGGGATATGACAGAGGTAGTTTATAACGCTCAAAAAGAGAGGCCCCATGACAGAGCCTTGGGGGACCGCCGAAAGAAATGACAAGGGGAGAAGTACAGCCAAGGACGGACACGCACTGGAACCTGTTAGTAAGATACGAGCACAGCCAGAACAAAAGTGTACCAATTGCCGCACAAAAAGTTTTTGAAGAAGCAAGCCTTTGGGGCACTTATCAAGCTGTTTGCCAGATCAAAGGGCAACGGCCCATCATTGCGTGCTTCGAGCTTGTTCCAGTCCGAGATGGCTGTTAGAAGAGCTCGGTGGTTGAGAGTTAGGAGAAAACCAAATGTCTTCGGTTAGCATTATTTTCTTGAGAGTTTGAGGCCCTGTGTTTTGTGAATGAGTTTTCCAGTATTGTTGGAGATGATTGGTTGGAGAGGATGGGAACGGGTTATTTATAGATTCTTGTCTCCCGATTTGTAAACAGAATGATGCGGGATATCTTCCACGCAGACAGGATTGACCAGAGGCGAGTTGATGATTGAAATGTAGGAAGAATATGAGAGATGAAAGGGCCTTACCTTAAGCATGGCACCAGAGATCCCATCCACACCAGCAGCAGACGAAGAGTTCTGAAGATAAGAAATCAAAAACTTCTCTGTATGCAAAAAATAGATGACAGATTGGCTGGGGGGGGTTTTAAAAATTTAAAACATTAATTTTCATAGGTGGTTGTCCAGGGCCGTAGCCGGAGGCATATGTGATCGCGGTTCAACTTCTAATAGATAAATTTCCAGAAAAGTAAAGGATTAAATTAATGTTCACATTGATCAAAAATCGCAGAGCTTTAGGGAGCTGCACCACCACCAGGGCAGGCCATGTAGGCCTTTTCCAAGTTTCGCCTTGACCATAGCTTCAATCATTGAAGTGAAGGGTTTTTCTAATGAGACATGTGTAACAATCTCCAATGCGATGTCCTATTTCTGCATAAAACCATAGTCCATCGAGACGACCACATCGAATATGGACGTGCTATGTGAAAACGGTACCGTTGTAGAAGGAACTGCTGACAACCACATCGAAATCCTCACCATTGAGCTCAGCTCTATCATAGTTACATCAGCCTGCAAATCTCCACCAGTAAATTTCAAGCACCCTCTATTCAATTTTGGAAATTCCACCAAACCTCATTTCTTCATTGGCGATTTCAACAACCATAGTATCCAATGGTATTTATTTATTGGTAATTTTGGTCAGCACTCTTATTTTCCCCGTGTGCTCGTAATTTATTATTGTATGTTTATGCCTTATCAAATTAAGTTTCATACTTATGTTGTTAATGTGTAATTTATACATGGGTGCCACTAATTACACGCCCTGCGTTTTAAGTGGCATCCACATCTCTTGCATATTGTATATTATTTATATCTAAATCAATTTTTTGTTCTATTAAATATGTTCATATTTTATATTTGTTACAATATTTATATTTACTGTAATGTGTAATGAGATGGAAATAAACCTGAACCTGTGATGAAGGATGTGATATCTTCGACAGATATATATTGATAACTCACTGAAAGCTCAGACACATGGCAAAATGTCTGCTGGCATTGATCCGGTCAAGTTTGACATCAGAGTTTCGACTAATATCAAATTAGTGCCACTGAAAACCCTGCTGTCTCATATTGAAACAGTCTCAACTGACAGATTACGTTGCACCTTTAACTTACTTCATATGAAGATAGCAGCAAGAGCTTAGTTGGCATCCTCAACGTATTCCAACAAACCAGGTGTGTATGGCTCCAATATTGGTGAGCACTCACTCGAGGAGGCAGATCACCTTGATCCCAATGCGTGTACTTGATGCGTCCAAGACTGACAGAACATCAGGGATATAGATGTATATTCGCCAGACACGGATGTATTCATTTACCTCATGGATTTGTGTTCAACCAACAGTGTTCAACCAACAGCCTCCAGGCGAGCTTCACTTATCACCGGAAAGTAAAATCGAAGCGCACAGTTGAGATACGTGCAAGGGTGCTCAGTTGGAGCGAAAAAATAGGTCTACTAGGTCTGAACGTTTTTAGAGGTACTGATTGGGGTGGAAAATTTGCTGCATATCTAAGAGTAGGTGGATAAAGTCTAGATTCAAGCTGTGATGCAATGGGTGTATCCAGAAATTCGTGAGGGGGGATAGTTTCGACCTGGACAGCATGTTAACGTTCTTGGAAAACTTTTTGTGGGCATGGTGTATGTCAAGACATCAAATGCAGCACATTGGGCCACTGAACAGCGCTCTGTAATGCAGTTACTTTTTGTAACAAATTGCTTACAACGTAACAAGTCCAGAAAGGCTATCCTGAACCATCATATCATCTTTCGTCCGTAGACGGAACGTCGAAAGCAACTGAGACAATTTTTACCAGGTTGCCTTATCCTTCAAGAGTTGCTGAATTTCACTTGCATACAATCCATATCTTAAGCAATGACATCAGGATACCTAAGTTTCCTGCCATGGGGGGGGGGGGCGGGGCGGGGGTGGGGGGGGGGGGGGGGGGGGGGGGGGGGGGGGGCTAAGTTTTCTTCCTCCATGTGGTGTCCAGAAAATCCCAAGGTGATAGATAGGTTGGTCAATTGTCCACATGCAGTGACCTGCAAACTGGAGAACGTCTCTTTTTAATTGATCCTGTACTCCGCTTTTGGGTATGGTCCAAGTCACAGCTCCATAGATATTATACTCTCTACACATGCCCTGAAGAGCTTAAGTTCTATCCTGACTAGGTACTGGTAACCCATGTAGTCATGTAAGTCTCTAATGGAATTTCAATAGCCTTATTTTTTCATTATGATGAATGCAAAAACAAATTTATAAACTAAAAAATTAAAATAATTTTGCATGATAAAAGTTTTTGTCTCTAAAAACGTGAATAACATGAGAGTATTAACTTCTTTGGCTTCACGAAAATCTTATTGATTAATGCCTAACACCTCAAATAAAGTTTCCGAAATAACGCAGTATGGTGAAAATAATCTTCTTGTACTGAAAAGACAATCCAAGATCAAGTCCCGGTATTTCAAGGATAGTGTTTAAAAATATTCGAATCTTAATTTATATACTGATATTGGGTCACATTTCTGACATTGGCATTATTAATTAAAACATAACAATTTCTAGTGGTACCATTTTGAAACTTCTTGGGGGCTGAGTTTGAATAATAGGCATGCAGTGCTTTGATTATCATCATAGTACAATGTACATGCAATGCTACCATTTTTAGACTGCTTTATTACTGGTATCTGAGATTTTAAAAACAATTTATTAGTCATGGGCGGCCATTTTGAAATCCAAGATGGCGCAAAGCTAATTAGATACAATTAAGCCCAGTGCTGTTGAAATAATGGAATCCCTGGTATCACAAACACGGTAATTGCCACCAGTTTACTCCTTCCACGTTGCTCACCGCCAAGATATAGGACATAACATATGTAAATGGCGGCCATTTGAAAATTCAGAATGGCAGCCAACCAAAATCATTACAAGTAGACGATGCTTTCAATGGAATCCCTGGTATCACAACCTGGGTAGCCACCAATTTTACTCCTCTAAGTTGTTCCTAAGCCGATCATAAACAAACATACTGAAAACTGGTGGCCATTTTGAACTCTCAAAATGGCGACTGACGGGCGTGGTTGAAAAAAATGGCACCTAAGATTTTGAAATCACACCCAAACATTGACAAAGTAAGCTAATAAAATCAATTTGTGGCACAAAAATCCCACGGGAAAACATATCAAACTGTATTCTTTGTTCTATATGCATTGCAGATGTTACAACTATTCCTTATTTTGACACATTAAGCTATATGAACCATTTGTTTTTCATTTTACCAAATTGGAGCAACCGTCGGTATTTTGACCCCTGTACAAATGTAAATTGACCCTTTTTTTTGCACTTTAAGACATTTTAACCCAATAACTCTCAACCCACTGGTCACTGATGATGGTAGCAAACTATACATTTTTGGAATCCCTTATTACTGACCGACAATATGCATACATTTCAACATGATTGGGTAATTTTAAAGGTTTGACCCCTTTGTAAAATTAAATGGCACCTATGAAAATGTGACACCACAATTTTGAAACCACGAACTACCTTGCATTGATGTATAGGTTCCATACCAACTACCAAAGGTGTTAAAGCTAGATGTAGTGGAACATGACGATTAAGTTTGACTCGACTGTGAAAGAAAAACCTTACATAAGAAAAACAACTCGACTGTGGCAAAAATTGGGCAACAAGTGGGGGGGTGGTTGCAGTAAGACCCACTGGTGAGTGCCATTGTGTAAAACGTTTTTCTAAGGAGTGTGAACTGCGCACGATTTATTCCGTATTGAATTACGTGTTTACACAATTTGGCACCGCTAATCTTTGACTCGGACTACCCTCAAGAAGCCGAGCAACACTATAAACCAACTGTCAACCTTCCATTGTAATTGAAAGCGCCACCAACACACAAACCAACCTTTGTCACACAATAGAAGCAAAATATTGACCATGAGTTAGCTGTCCTGAAACTGTACAAGTAATTCATACATTTAAAATTAGTTTTGGAACAACATGTTGACTTATTGGTTCCATTTTCTTTATCAATTACACTGGAAATGGTTGTATATGTTTGTTGTATTTTGTGTTCACGTGTTGTTGGTTTATAAACCGTGCATTAATTAGCCTCTGTTACAGCAAAACGGTGTTCTGTTATGTTACACAACAAGGTAAGGATAAACATGATGTCACAAGTATTTTTTGACAAAACACTGCGACAAAAAGCAAACATTAAACACACTTTTAAATACTACTGAATAAAAGATGTGTTTTTATATTTTGGTCAAAACACAAAATTTCATCCTTTATTCTTCCAATGTCAGATACTCAAAATGATAAAATACTTCTCCAATAGCATTATTTAATAATAGGACCATAAAACAAAGCAAAAAAAAGTTGCTTGGTATCAAAAAAAGAAAAAAAAAAAAAAAAAAAAACAAGGGGAAAAAAAAAGAAAGGTGAGTCCTGGGGGTGCACGGGACCCCTCCCTTAGATACTCGCCTAAAAGGATTCGTGTAGCCCACATTGGAGAGTAAATGGATTATACTGTGGGACTTCTACATCTCACACCATTTACGCTACATAGCATCTTTACTGCTGGCACACAGCGCCCCCTATTCCTTTCCCATCGCTAATTGGCCGGTTATTCTTAGACATGCACTACGTCTTTTGACTCCCTATCAGTCCAAGCGTTGTGTTAACGGCTCTGCGATTATCTGGACAAGGAATGAAAAAACGGTTTTCGCGGTACCTGATATCGCGAAATCAACGAATCAGGTGGTCGATCTGATGTTGGAAATGGGTTCCGACAAAAAGAACCAATTAGCTCACTAGTTTTGTAAGCCTGACTTTGGCATTACTTGATAGCAGGCACTCGAGAATTGAGCCAGCTGAAAATGTAAGAAAATTGCTTGTATTTATCGTATTTTTCACGTTTTTTCGTCTTTTTCCAAAAATAAACTATATTATAAAATATGTCAGCTAACTAGACAATTTAGTTTGGAATATTTTGGTGCGTAATCATTACGATAGGCCAAAGTATTTGGCGCATCTCCAGTGTACCGCAATTTACAAAAATCCAATTAACGCTGTCTGACAGAGTTTCCCACCCTCAGCCTACGGCCGTCCGGAACAAGTCTGTGTCACAGACTGCAAAAGATTTATCTAAATTAGTACTGCGCGAGAGATTAAAGGGGGATTGGTCCGATTTAAGTAATGAAGTTTTCACTCTTGGTAGAATAGCCTTCACCCAAAAATCCCATCTGTAAAGTTTCGCCCGATATTTCAATCCGTTTTGATGTGACAGCTAGAAACGTGATTTTGTGAGCTCATAGAGTACTGTGTAAAACTAATATTGGTCGACGCAAAATAGAGTACACTTTCGCTCATAACTCCCAAACTAAACATCGTTTAGCACTAAGATTTCACAGCGTAAATGAGAAAAATAGTAGCTTTCTTCTGGATACCAAAATTTTTGACCACTCCGGGTAAAATCTGGGCTTCTGGGGACGAAGCTATTAGCGATCGGGCCATGGTACCTTTACGTTACTCAGTCCGTCATAGCGCATGCATGCAAATGAAACTAAATCTCAATATCTCCGGAATACGAAGGGGTTTCTATGGAGTTTTTGCATCAGAGGGTCCGATACTATGTGTTGGTTTTCAATAGGCCTATGTATCGAATTGGGTCTGAACCTATAAACCTTCGAGAAAATTGAACTGTTGTGTCGGGTACTTCGTGCTCGCAAACACGGAAAAATGAACACACATTCGCTACGGGCCGCATCCCTTTTCCCACAATGCCTTTCGGTTATTATTTCAGTCTTGAGAATTTTCAAACGCTGGTTTTCAATTTACGCTTTCAATTTTAGAACAGGTATACGTACTTACCGGACCGCCGTACGCGTCAGCCGAAATGAAGGTGGTTGATAAACATTCCATATGCATTGAAGATTTGCCAAGGTTTGCCAAGATTAAACAATGGGCGGCGCTGCGTGTCAAGACGACACGTAAATGGTGTGATCGTAGTTCATGACAGGGACTCATCGGATTATCTCGTGGGATAATAGGGGTATGGAACTGGGCCGAAAACATTAGTGTTCAGGAATTCACCAAATGAGTTTTACATGACTTGGAAAGGCGCGTATGGGATACAGTATGAAGTCTAAGGTAATAGTGGTTATTTGACCTTCATCATTAGTGAAACGTGCTTAAAAGCTTGTTTATCTTCTGGAAAATGAGTATTCGTGTTTTTTGAAATTTTAAAACTACTACTACTTAGTTATCCAGGAGTCAAGGATGTATATTTATTAATCTTTCCCTGGAGATGGCCAGCGCAGTTATGTTAAAACATGTGTTTTTCACCCATCTATGGAAACTAAGTGTTAAAAGTTCAACTTTAACGAATATAATTGGTAGGCCCTAATAGGAAATATACCCGTTCTGATGCTTCCATAGGAAAGGAAGGACATCCTTTCGGACCTACCCCTATAGAGGGTATCTATCACTCCTTTACCAACCCTGACTTGAACAGGGGTGTAGGACACGATCTGCTCGATTTGGGCATTGGGATTTTCCAAACGGTAATTTGGGTAACAGCTACGTGCATTTAATATAGCAGTCTCGGTCCCAGTGCATTTCAAAAAATCAATCTCTTAAACCTTTGTTCAAAGATCTTAGTAACATCATGATAAATGACGAAAAAAATTATTGGCTTCAAAATCCATCGGGGTTAGTGGGATAACCCTGCTGCAAAATAGTGTAATTTTCCAATAAACGGTCATTTAGATTTAATATTCGTGACCAGGCCTAGTCTTTAGTCAAGAATGTGTGTAACCGTTCGATATGCTTAAGAGCGCCTCCTACCGTTAAGGCTTTGAAAACTAGCACCCGGAAATTGGATGCCGTTTTTGAATTTGCTTTTGCTGTTAGGTTTGCTGTCCTACCCCCCTGACTGATGCTCAGTTTGTCAAGCGCCGTGCTGGTAATAGAGGTATTCAGATTCTTACGGGATCATTCACCAAAGTGCTCAAAAATTGTGTATCGTAGGCGATTTCGTGAATGAGGTGAGAACCCGTACAACGAATATGTTAAACCATATCACACTATACAATAATTATTGACCAGCATAGCGAGTGTCTTCATAGAAAAACGGAATTTAATAACCCTAACAATTGAATTAAAACAATCTTAGTCATGACCTAAGTGCTATTTAAAATCCTCGCTACGGGGGAGTGTTATGCGGTACGACCGGTGTAAAGCAACTGAGTGTCCCCCATGAGAGAGTGTCTTAGCTACCATAGCAACATGTACGGAATAAACCGTGACCTTGTGGACGAGACCATTTGGGTACAGTGCTGAAACAAATTGTGCATACAGGACTCAATGGAGAACACAATAGACAGATGGGTGGTAGGACACTCATCACACGGGCACTGTAGTATATGACACCGGCACGTTTAGGGCATACATGCCATAGGAAATACACATGAAAGCATCATGCGTGAAGATGTATGACGCTACTGTGCCGTCCGTATCGCATAACACAAATACACATCCCATATACAGTAGCGCGAATTTCAAATAGCGCGTGGTCAGACAAAATGCTTTTAATTCGTTTTATGGTTAGTATAATTCTGTTTTCCCATGAAACCGCTCCATATGTGTTCAATAATTGTTTTATAGCGTACATTGTGTAAATTATTCTTGATACAGGTTATCCTTTAAAGGCCTATAATATTCTAACAAATTTTAATATAAGCGTACCCCCTGAAAATATATGTGCCCCCCCCCCCGAAAAAAAGCTGGTTAAGCCACTGATACCGTGGACATAGTGTAAAAATGCTCTCTGTGTTCAACAGTCCATTACTTTTTAAATTCTGAAAGGAAATTGTATAATTCTTTTTTGAAATTCACTTTGTTAATGACACTTTTACTTCATTGCTTAATAAAGACGCTGCACTCCAAACTTTTTTTACAATATAGGGCGTCTTTTGTGTTTGTTTGGGTTTTTTACTCACTCTGTATAGCTACCGATTCACTTAAAAACAACTGGAACGTTTCAAAATGGCCACCACTTTCATTTAAAAAATGTGCATCTTGATCGGATTTTGTATTTCTTTTTGGCAGCCATTTTGGCAAAATGATGTCCAATGGTTTTCTGGTAGTACTTCAACAATTATTTAATAAGGCATTATTAAGATTACGCTTATTTTCTACAGATGTTAGCTTACTTTATATTTAGCGTTTGTAGTTGGGTAGTCTTTGGGTTACGTGATCAACATATTAAAAGTTCATTATGTAGCTGCAAAGACCTTTTGAGTGCATTTTGTAATTGTTAGCCATTTTGTTTTTAGTTACAATTGGTATTCTGGCTGCTATTTTGCTATTAAGTAAAAAGTCAGGGTGGCCCAAAGGCCTTTTTAAATGCAACCTAAAAAGCGCTAGTGAATATGTGCCAAGAAACTGGTTTAGGTATGATTTGGAATAACATCCCTGGTCAAACCTATACTTTGTTTCCTGCCACGTATTACAAGTGCTGTACCGTACATCATAGGTCATGTCTAAATTTTTCATTAGTGAGCTTTTATGCTATATAAGTGTAGGTATGATTTAAATATTCGTGACAGGCCCTAGTCTTTAGTCAAGGCTGTGTGTAAACGTTTCGATATGCGTAAGCGCCCTCCTACCGTTAAGGAGGCTTTGAAACGACTATCACCCGGAAATGATGCCGTTTTGAATTGCTGTTGCTGTTAGGTTGCATTTCCTACCCCCCCTAACTTGATAGCTAGTTGGCAAGAGCGCCGTGGTGGTAAGAGAGGTATTCAGAATTCTTACGGGATCATTCACCAAAGGTGCTCACAAATTGTGTATCGTAAGGCGATTTCGTGAATGAGGTGAAACCCGTACAACGATAATGGTTAAACATATTACACTATAAATAATTAAATTGACCACATATCGCGTGGGTTTCATAGAAAACCGAATTATAAGACACTACAATGAATTAAAACATCTATCTGACCAGGCTATTTAAAAATCTCGCTACGTTGTATGCGGTACTACTCGGTGTAAAAACTTAGTGTCCCCGCCTGAGAGAGTTCTTAAGCTACCAAGCACAGGTCGGAATAAAACCGTGAACCTTGTGGACCTAACCATTTGGGTACAGTGCTGCAACAAATTGTGCATAAGGACTCAATGGAAGAACACAATAGACAGATGGGTGGTAGACACTCAGTCACACGGGCACTGTAGTATATGACACCGGCACGTTTAGGGCTACATGCCATAGAAATACCATTGAAAGCATCATTCGTGAAGATGTATGACGCTACTTGCCGTCCTACGCATAACACAAATACACCATCCCATATACAGTAGCTCGAATTTCAAATAGCGCGTGGTCATGACAATGCTTTAATTTCGTTTTAATGGTGAGTATATTGTGTTTCCCATGAAACCGCTCCATAATGTGTTCATCATTGTTTTGATAGCGTATTGTGTAAATTATTCTTGATACAGGGTATCCTTTAAAGGCCTATACTATTCTAACAAATTTTTAAAATATAAGCGTACCCCCTGAAAATATATGTGCCCCCCCCACGAAAAAAAGCTGGTTAAGGCCACTGATACCGTGGGAGTGTAAAATGCTCTCTGTGTTCAATTCAACCGTCCA
This sequence comes from Ophioderma brevispina, assembly GCA_023653785.1. Taxonomy (NCBI): domain Eukaryota; kingdom Metazoa; phylum Echinodermata; class Ophiuroidea; order Amphilepidida; family Ophiodermatidae; genus Ophioderma; species Ophioderma brevispina. Next base: position 33,840 of record JAMKCH010005799.1, read on the forward strand.
TTACTTTTTACATCGAAAGGCATTGTTAAAATAATTCTTTTTTTTGAAATTCACTTTGGTTAATGACACTTTTACTTCATTGCTTAATAAAGACGTTGCACTCCAAACCTTTTTACAATATAGGGAGTCTTTTGTGTTTGTTTTGGGTGTTTTAACTCAATCTGTTAGCTAACCGATTCACTAAAACAACTGGGAACGTTTCAAATGGCCACCACTTTTTCATTTAACAAATGTGCATTTTCTTGATCGGAATTTGTATTTCTTTTTGGCAGCCATTTTGGCAAATGATGTCCAATGTTTTCCTTCTGGTAGTACTTCAACAATTATTTAATAAGGCATTATTAAGATTCCGCTTATTTTCTACAGATGTTAGCTTACTTTAATATTTATCGTTTGTAGTTGGTAGTCTTTGTTCCGTGATCAACATATTAAAGTTCATATGTACTGGCTGCAAAGACCTTTGGATTCATTTTTGTAATGTGAGCCATTTTGTTTTTCAGTTACAATTGTATTCTGTTGCTATTTTGCTATTAGTAAAAAGTCAGGTGGCCCAAAGGCCTTTTTAATGCAACCTAAAAGCGCTAGTGAATAATGGCCAAAACTGGTTTAGGTATGATTTGGAATAACATCCCTGGTCAAACTATACTTTTGGTTTCCTGCCACGTATTACAAGTGCTGTACCGTACATCATAGGTCATGTCTAAATTTTTTCATTAGTGAGCTTTTATGCATATAGTGTAGTATGAATTTAACATCACTTTTAAGCCACGCTGATTTCTTATTTTAAACAAAATTGCGGTAAAAAATATAATTTCCTTAAAATATGGACTAAAAAGTAAAAAACACATCAAAAACCACACAGAACTCTCCGAATTGGCCCTTTGTGGGTAATGTATACAGACAGGTCCTTTGCATCTCGTGGAAATTTGTAAATATCAGTGTATATTCAAATTCTCTGGTTTGGTAACTTGATTATAAACGACATTCCAACCATATTAATTATAAAAATGAGGTAAATGTACTCATATTGTTTGAATCTGACTATGTTTTATTTCTACAGAAATTAACTGGATGGGCAGATTAAACTACAATTGCCATAAGAAAGAGTATCTCGAAGGAGATGCGCCAGCCATTTTGGAACAGACTGAAATAGCCGAATAAGGTAGTTATGAAAATTACAGTTTTTACTAATGAAGGGAAACCCCACATTCTTAGTGCTTATTATACATGAAACCAAAGCCAAATCGCAACAACACCATCCAGGAAAAACTGATATTGAATTGAAGTTGAAACGTCCAAACAATTACCCAAATTAATTAATCAGATAATACAATGGCTGGTATTCTGAAGGAGAGACTAACTTCAGAACTGGGTTTAAAAACCAGGGTTAGTCCATAATGAGTGGATCTTTTTCCTTTCAATACTAGGAAAGTTATATGTAACAGTGAGAAAATTCCTCATGGATGGGCTTGGAACAGCCTCCTGAGGAATTTTCTCGCCCGTTACAGCACCCGTTAGAGTATGTTGTACGAAAAAAAGGTCCCCTCTTGTAGGACTAACCATGGTTTAAAACTCCAGGTCTAAGTTAGTCTCCCTTTCAGAATACCAGCCAATATTATTTTAACTCTCTCATGAACTAGAGGTATCCACTCGTTGAGTTGTTAACACTTCCAGATTCAAAGCGTTGCCCGTTCAACAACGATATAGATCGGCTAAGAATTCCAAAATAGTATCCTCCACGATAGTAAGTAATTTTAGAGTTAAACCAAGTTGCAACCCCCGGTTTGTCCCCGTTAACTGGGTGGTCGTGGAAATGTCAAAATATATTTGTCGATTCCTTTGTATTGTATACGCCAAACTGTTTTGCAAAAGGGTTTCAAAGAAATTGGGTGGGTTGGGTGGGTCGATAGAACACGGAGCCCAAATAAGATTAGCCAACCATTTCTCAATGTGGTATAGTATATTTAGTATCCCTAAATAAGTTTCACTGTGAAAAAATTTTAAAGAAGCTGATTTCCACACTGATTTTGGGTTGGTAGGTAGTGGTGTGGTCAACATTACCAAAAAAAAGTGAGTGTATCGTAGGGGGTGGGGAAATTGGTTTTTCGGAAGTCAAAGGTTCAATACAGGGTTCAAATTGGAATTGATCCAATCTGTTGACACCTTTACCTACAAAATCGTTGAAATCAGCTTCTTTCAATTTTTTCACAGATTTGCTAAAATATGTTTACTTTTGAGTTACTAATTAGTACTTCAGCTCTTTTGAAAAGGGGCTCTATTTTCGAGTTAGGGTAAGTGGTCGAGTATAAAATGCCAATGGTAACCAGGTGTTTTAGGGCGTATGTGTGGATCATCACCTGGTGGATGTAGAAATCGAAAGTGGTGTCAAATTCTTTTTTATGGGCCAAAAATAGGTCAAAATTGATCCAAATAAGGTCAAATAAATAGAATGGGATTTATTTATTCGATGGTCATCTTGAAATGTTAACTATTTAAGTCCCCCCACTATATAGCTGTAGATTCAAGAAGAATTTGAATTGTTCGAATCTTGGGGGGGGTTTAATTTGACCCCAAAAGGGACAAAATGGGTCCAAAGTTGACCCAAATAATGTAAAAATTCATAGAATGGTCCATTCCACTTCATATAATGTAATATATTTAATTTTCCCACTATAAGCTGTAGATTCAAGAAGAATTTGAATGTTGGAAGCTGGGGGTTATTTTTTGACCCGGAAAAGGTAAAAATGTCACAATTGACCCAAATATGGTAAAACTCTTAGATGGTGATGTATTTAATTCCCATCTTATTTTAAAAAAATGTAAGAGTAGTTCATTTGTCCCACTATATAGCCTTAGATTGTAAGAATTTGAAATGTTGAATCTGGGGGTCAAATTGACCCCAGAAATAGCCAAAAAGGTTAAAAAGGACTTAAATGGGCAAAAACTAGGAAAAATGGTATTTGGTAGGCTATGTTCAATATTTAGGCAGGAATTTCAATCAATTGCCAATTTTAAACCTACCTATAGAGCTTCGTCCCCGGGATCCACATATTTTAACAGGAAGTGATCAGAATATAATTATTGGGTGTCGTGTAGCAAGTACTATTTTTGTCTTTTACCCTGTGAAATTGTAGGATTTAAATATTTTAAAAAAAAAAAAAAAAAAAAAAGTCCATAATTTATTATTTTTACACCGTTTCTAGGAGACCTCATAATCACGTTTTTACCCCCTACTTATCAAAACAAAACTGTTGATAGTGATGCGGGCACATATTTAACAATGGGTAATTGAGTCAGGCGACTCAATCAAGATGGAACTATTAAATTGGACTATTATATTGCTCCTTTTGGGGTGTTTCTTGACCCAAAATGTCAAACTTTAGTTTATTTTTAATCTACTACCAATATAGTAAATAGTTTTAAGAAGTTTTAAAATGGCTATAAAATGGTAATGATTACCTTGCCATTTTTAACCTTTATTGTACTCATATTTGGGTCAATTTTGAAGGGCCTTTTTTTGCTCTTTTCTGGAGTCAGTTTTGACCCCAAATTCCAACATTTCACATCCTACTTCTTGAACTACTGCTATAGAATGGAGAAAAGTAGAAAAACTACTCTGCATTTTAATATAAGTGGGATAATACATCACCATTCCTATGATTTTTACCTCATTTGGTCCATTTTTAAGCCTTTTTACCCTTTCTGGCATCAAATTTGATCCAGTTCCCAACATTGCAATTCTTCTTGATTCTTCTGTTGTAGAGTGGAGAAATGAAATACTATTTTAAGTTGGACTCATATACATCACCATTCTATGATTTTTACCTCCATTTGGGTCCAATTTTAACCCTAGTTTTTTGCCCTTTCAACATTCAAATTCTTCCTTGCATCCACGGCTATAGAGCGGGGAAAAGACACTATCAGAGAGTTTTATATCCGAATAGTTAAAATATTTGAAACTTGCAGTAATAGTCTAAAAGTGAGGATAAGACTGAAGAATTATCATAAGTTATATTTCCACATAAGAATTGACAGAATAGAAGAATAACGGCAGGGTTCAAAAGAACAAATCTCCATTCATTTACGTGTTTGTATAAGTGTCCGTTCCGTACACTACTGACTAAAAATTTCTGTCTTGTTCCTTATTAGGTTGCGTCTGTTCTTATCATTTGCCGGTAGTTTAGTATACTTTACATAAACTTGTTACAGACATGCAAAAAATGATTTTTACGATTTTTCCATTTTCTGATTTAGCAAATCATGATAGTGCCTTTTTATAGAAGTTTGACAAATTAATCAACCATTTTTACGATTTTTTTTACCTTATTTTTGGTCATTTTACCTTTTTTGGTCATAAAAAATTTGCACAATTCTGATTTCTACAATCCCCACCCAGGCGATGATCCCGCACATATGTACCTATCATGTGGTAGCAATGACATTTTCTACTCTTCCACCTCCCTGGTGCCCAAAACTGGTCCGTGCTGACGTACTATATAGATTCAACCCATGTGTGTCACCTCTATTACTTTTTCCGAAGTTATGGGCATTGAATGATTGGATTTTGGTCCATTACAAAACAATATTGTCAAAGTATGTTCAAATAATGCTAAATGAAGTATTGCTGGTGTTTTCCATCCTGAGGCTTCAGTGAAACACCCAAGACTGTCGTTGTGCTTGTGAATGAGTGTGTATTTGAGGTCAACTTTTTTTTACTAGCAACATTAATGCACACGTAACATTCTATATAGCCCATATTTTTTTTACCTTTGTCCATTAATATACTTCCTCTTACCTCTCATCGTGAATGCCCGCGGTGAATGGGCAGACCTACAATTTTAATAAGTTTCACATTTTGAAATCTACTACAGTAATGCTTTAAAGGCTTATGTTGGACAACATCCCAGGCGGGGTGATGAAAACTTCATAATTAAAGGTGGGTGATCGATCATGGTCCAAATTTTTCATTCACGTTTTTTCGTTCGCCCTCATATGGGAAGCATATCACCACAAAAAGCCCATAACAAATTGGGGAGTTAAATCGGTCCAGTCCCGTTTTAAATAGTAGAAGCAAATGTGTACTAATTGGCCGTAAGCAGTGTATGTTAATAAATGTGGTATACCACATTTGGAGACGTTTTGTGCTCATACCAACCACCAAAAAGAAACCTTTCCTGCTTAAAGTAACCGTCCATATTTATAGAAAGAAAGACGGCCGCGGTATCGAACTGCAAATGCAATGGTAGGTATCAATACACGCATTTCAAGGGCAGGATAGTCCTCTTGTAATCGGTATTCAAATCTAAGTACCGTATGAGGAGAGTCGTCACTTAAAATTGTTTATTTCAGTTCTTGTTTAAATTGGCAATGAGGAGGGTTTTTACAAGTATTTTATGTTGAAAAATTTCCAGAACAATCTATCAATGTCTCCAAGATTATGTAGTTTCGTATGGGGTACAAGTGTACTCATATATAGTCTTTTATAAGGTCTGTATATGGTACCCACGATTGTGGTTTACCATGCTCATGTACAAAAAATAAGACCCCCATCACCTTTTCCAGAATATCAGTAAGTTCAAGACGGTAACACAATGACATCACACGACCACCAAAATACAATATCTTTTATTTTTACGATTGACAGTTTGAAATGGGCAACAACCAAAGTTGCGGTTTTGGCGTTGTAAAACAACACCCAACACTAACCTTACAGTTGGTTTGAGTATGGCAGGAACACACTACTATGAAAACATGGTTGCCTTTGCTTCCCTGGCAGGTCTCTACATATGGCCTGGAGCAGTATGGTACACAGTATTTGTGGTATCCACCAAGATAATGAATGGGTGAAATGCCGATGGAAAAGCCGCAAAGGAAATATTGAAGACAACAGCTTTCGGTGTTGTGGCCACTGTGTTTGGCCAGGCGAGTGTTTAATGGTTTGTGGGTGGTTTGGTGGCAGGTGCGGCAGCTGGGCTGGGCTGTGGCAGCCGAAGCAGGTGCTGCAGCTGCTGGTCAGGGGGCTGTTGCAGCTGAAGCAAGGCGCTGGCAGCGGGGGCGGGGGCTGGTTTCAGGCCTAATCAGGGGGGAATGAGGGGGGTGCTGCAGCTCTGCTGGGGCGGGGGCTGCAGCTGCGGCTGGTGGGGATGTTTGGCGCTCTAGCTAGGTGTAGAGTACCTCAATTTGTTGCTGCTGGAATTGGTGTTGCTGCAGGGAATTTTTCAAATGGTAGGCTGGCAAATCGATGATGAAACTGTACATCTTCTAGGTGAATTTTATTTCAGTATTGGCCGCAAGATCAGAAGAGATGTGGAGAAAGGTTTTCGATCACTTAAGGCTGATCTTTTTTGAAGGTTTCATGGGGTAGGCAGATATACACAGATATGAAAGGGTGTTATGGTGGTGGATCTGGCACTGGCTTGGAGGTTACTTGGTTTGCCCAAGTTAAAATATCGGAAAAGAAACCACAATTTATCGTCGCGATATTAAACTTGTGGAAAGAGATTTCGAAATTCAAAACGGCGAAATGAACTATCTGTCTGCTCAGACACGGCCGGTGGAAATTACTGACTATTCGAAAAAACAGTACGAGAGTGGTTTGAAAAATTAAACAATAACCAAACTATTGAGGCATCATTCCTAAAGTGCATAGTACAAAATGGTTAACTCATAGCGGTTATTAACGCTGGACCAATCAATGTGTTTGAAGAGGTTTATAGTTTGGTGGCTGGTGCATATATAAAGATGTGGCTGGTGCATATTAAAGATGGCAATTCGGCTATTAGCTTTGTCATAAATCCTATTAATAAAGCTAATACACCTATACAACGCTTCCCAACGCCCACTAGATTCTACTCTACTCTACTACTATCAGTGTGGTCCCAAACGTTTTCACTTTTATATCTGCAAATCGCTCAAAGGTGAGTGGACCATATCACAATTTTTTGAAGATTTTATTAACTACGATATCTTGTTATACAAACGGTGAAACGGCGTTCAAACAAAGCTCCATAACAAATGCGGCCAGATCATCGAAAAATGGGTCAAAACCCACTTTGCACACAGTTAAGTCTATGGGAAACCATTATGGTTAACAGAATTCAATACTATAACCATTGCATGAACTGGAGGTCCACTCACTTAACAAACTATTGACCGTCCTTCGAGGTTTGTGTGAAGTGTTTACGTTTGAAAATGACAGAGAATATCTCAACCGTGAAACTGACTTGAAATGTCTATTTACACATACAATTAAGGTTGATTTTCAATTGGGGGAGATTTTTAAATTGAAAGATCCATGCATGTTTTTCTTCTTGCCATGACTGATCGAGAACTCTGCTTGTACATTTTCCGAATTGCATGGTTTTGGACAATGGGGCAAGATCATACCATAAGAAATCTTGTCCCCAGCCGTTTTTTTTTTATTTTAAATATAAGAGAACCTTGAAATAATTTTAGGTTTCTTAAAATTCTTACCTTTGTGGTTATTATTAAATACCAATTCCCATGACGGGGTGCGTTGTTCCATGTGTGATCAATCTTGGATATAATTTGTGACCGGCAACAGAGTGCCATAGACTTACGTGTGTGCAAAGTGGTTTTGACCTTTTTTCTCAAGAAGGCGGCTATTTTGTCATTAAATCTTTGTTTTCAATACCGTTTTCACCAGGTTCCAAAACGGTATTGTAGTTAATAAGTACCTTCAAACTATTTTGATATGTCTACCCACTTTTGAGAAATTTGCAAACGAAAAAGTGTAAACCTTTTTTGGACCACTCTGTAGTTTGTGTCATCAAGTTGAAGGTGACGTCATACTCTTTCTTTGCATACCCACTAACGTTTCAATCGTTTTTTTTTTGTGAGTGTTTTGTGTGTGTGTGTGGTGTTTTTTTTTGCGTGCGTATCATGCTATGGTTCCAAACATTGCATGCGCGATTCATAGCTGCACAACATTAAAGGCGCAGTGACGTCACCTTCATATCAATCGAGATGACACAGGTTGTGTTCTCACTAGTGCGCTATGTTTGGTACCATGACGTGGTACTCGATACGGAAATTGGCTATCATCACCCACTTCCTTGCCTAGTTAAACACAATATACTCCCTCCGGATACTCGTCCGGTACCTGACTAAGGAGTGAGCGTCTCGGTACTCATAGACATGGTATCCGATTGGCCGTTCCCCCGCCACAACGCGTACCAACCATCGCTTGCAGTCAAAACGTACGCATGGTTCTTTCATAACGTAGCGTGGATCCGTCATAACGTACTCATGGTGCTTGACATAATGTCGGTAGGACATTTCTATTTATCCTTCCATGGACATTCGTTACTTGACGCATGTTTGGATACGTACGCATGATTTTGGCATAACGTATGCGTATGCTGTAGATCTTGAGTAAACCTTCATATTTCCTGTGAATAATATGTTCCCTATAAATAAATATATTGTAAAGCCGGTGGATACAAATCTCACATCTCACCTATAAGAAATTTTGGAAGAAACTTTTTTTACCAATTTCGATCCAAAAAGTAATTTTGCATTAGAAAAGTAAAAAAACAATATTTACTAAACAGAATCAATGTATCAAGCTCAATGTATTCATGAAAAAAACAATGGCAACATCTAACTAACCCAGAGTTTTGGACTTATGACCTCGTGCAAATCGTAGGTTAACAAAAATGCGTGTTCCCTTTCGTCAATCATGATTTTGTTTGATCAAGTTTTGCTATTGTTATATTGAACTGTAACTGGATGTTATTGTTTTTTTTAATTTGTAATATGATTAAAAAATATGCAGTTACAACGTAAACATTAATATAACCCATTTTCAGTAAAATGTAAGTACTTTCGAAGTAAAATAAGTTAAAAATTTGTATGGATGGCTGTTTTCATGGTGGCAGCCCCAAGGCAATTTTCTCGAAATGTCATGTGTGTCATAAATATAATATTTGTTCCACTGCAACATATTTGAACTTGTTTAAGATACAATATTCTTTGAGATGCTTTATACTTCATCAAATTTCCAAGTAAGGTTTCATCAATTGTTATTCCAAAATTGTAATCTTGTTAAATCCCCTCCTAAAGTAATCTCGGGGACATGATTTAAAAAAAAAATATGATTTAAAGGTGTGTATTCCGATTGCCAGGATCTAGTACCCGACTTAACCGGAAGCAGGGGCGGCGCCAGGGGTGGCATGAAGTAGGTACCTGCAAACAACACGATTTGTTTGAAAATTGAGGGCGCCCTCCTCAGTATATCTGTGAGTCAGCCTTTAACTCATATAGGTTAAAAATCCCTATTTTTACGCAATTTATTGCTTAAAACCCGTTTTCCTGAATTTTGAAATTTCCTGAATTTCCTGAAATTGCGTAAAAATAGGGATTTTTAACCTATATGATTTTTTTTTTTTTTTTTTTTCTCAATTTTCAAACATATCGTGTTTTTTGCATGTACCTAATGCCTGTCCATATACTGATCACTGTGTGAAATAGCTAAGCTCAAATCGAAGTCCTTCCTACAGAAAATCACATCTTTGTCATAAATTTCCGGATCCGGAATTTTTGTTCTACACAGTATCCTATGCCCTATATATTATACATAAATGTTTACTGCATGAAAACGAAAAATCTGATTCATCTCAAACTTTGGAATTCAACATTTTAGGTGACTATCTTTAGCTCTAGCTGGCTATTTCTAATTAATACTCAGAATAATTATATTTTGAAATCTCTGAGTCAGCCTTTAAGTTTGTAATGTTTCGCCCCCCCCCCCATGATGTTTCGCCCCATCTGTGATTTTACCCAGGCGCCGCCCCTGACCGGAAAGTAGTTAGGATTTTGACAAGGGTGGAAACGCATTCAAAACCAGTCGTCCGTGCTGTGCGCAGACATTTGAATATTGCACCGAATAATTATCAGTTTGGGTGCTTTTGTATACACACAAATGTCAATTCGATACAAAACAAGCCGCCAAAATTCAGTGATGGATGTTGGGTGCTATTGGTGGTTAAAATTGGTCCTACCCATGGCCACAAACGAATGAAATTGACACCTCAGTCGTCTTGATTTAATAAACCGCCTCAATGATACATCTTTTCACCTAAGGCGCGCATTGCAGTATGAGAAAAAAGTAGTATCTGACACAATGATCCAAGTAAACTATTATTACACTTGGCACCTCTAACACATACCTTAATTTGTACACTACGATTAGTGTATCTGCAAAGCGGCACACAACAGTTGTGAAGAAGCGGATGGGCAGCCTGCTTTTCTATTGGTGGTCGGCCATGGTGGTCGGCAAACATTGCGAGACGGTGAATTTCTAAAGATTAGTAACGTTTTGCCTCTACTATCTATTATAGAAACCTCTTTTGGATTTGATATGATGGAATCACTGACCTCGATACATGGATAGGGGCGGCGATCAAAAAGGAAACATTTTGACCGGCAATATAAGACGCGGCAGAAAGCCGTCGTTACTGCCTACTTTCAATGACACTTGTACGTAAATTTGCAATTTACTCAAAATAAGAGGAACATACAAAAACGGGAGTATTTTTAAAAAACAAGGAAATGGGGTGGAGTACTGTGAAAAAAAGATCATTAAGGAAAAATAGTGAAAGAGAAATTTCTAGGATTCGTAACAAGGAAAGAAACTGAGGAAACTGTGAAATAATGAAATAAATAAATCAGTAAATAAATTAAGCAGAGTATGTTATAACATAAGAAAATGCGTATTTGGTATAAATATAGAAATTAAATGAATGCATGAATGAAGAAAGGAATGAAAGATTAATGGATGACACGAATATAACTTCGCACTTGCCTTTCTCTTAGAATAGATAAAATTTTTGTATAATACAGATTTATCTTTCACTGTAACATCTGGAAGGGAAGGAGGGCGGGGGGGATGGTGTAGGGAAGGGCAAAATATGGGGAGGAGGAGGGAGAGGGATGGGAGAGGGACATTGGTTCGGAAGGGGAGGGAAGAAGGAGGGAGGGGTCGGGGGAGGGAGGGTTAGGGGGGGGGGAACGGGAAAGGGGAGGGGAACCCAAAGCGGAAGCGGGAATGTGGAGGGAGGGGAATTTGGGGAGGGGGAAATGGAGCCTGAGAGGGGAAGGTGGAAGGGAAAGGGGGAAAAGGAGGGAAAGGGGAAGGAGAGGGGAAGGGAGGAGGGAAATGGGAGGGTGAAGTGGGGAGGGGCACATGGACTGGGGCATAAACTTTGTGATGTTACTACCACACATTGTTAATAAAACATTAAGATTTTTCTTTCAAATATTCGGTTGTGCAAGGCGTTCAATGGGTGTTAACTCGGTCAGACCTGCCTCCAGAACGACCCAAGCGTGCATAGAATAAGAATACAAAAGATCACCTGCAGTTCAGGGGAACAGGTGCATATATTGCATTCGCGCTCTTAGATGATCTGGAGGGCAAATAAAGTCCATTCAACATATAATTTAGCTCCGTGAAAGGGAACTATACAAGAAAGATTTAATCAGATGTGAGGTACTATAAAACGTGTGACTTTCGCTATGTGACGCATACGCAAACCCCTTCCAAGTAAACTACCAATAAAAAAGAAGTACATTTAACAAACACCATGCCCAATACCAGAAAGAAATCAAGATATACACTCCCTAACCTCCCTCCATCCCCTCCCTACCTCCCTCCATCCCTACCTCCCTCCTTCCTTTATTCGTTCTGTTTTATTTATCTATATAATACAAAGGCAACAAGTGGGAGGTATTCGTTAATCATTCATACATTCCTTCCTTCATTCATTAATTATTATTATTTATACACCAAATACGCATTATCTTATGTTAAACCTACTATGCATTTATTTACTGCATTTATTTAGTATTTCACCATTTCCTCAGTTTATTTCATTATTTTTTTTCGGAAATTTTCTTTATTTGTTCAAATGACTGTTTTGAATAACACAAACATTCCTTTGTGTGAAAAACCCTTTGAAAGATTTTTTCCGATTATTATTTTGAAGGAAATTGCAAATTTAACGTTTATGAGTGCCATGCAAGTAGTGCCAGCAAAGACGGCTTCTGCCGTCTTTAAAATGGCCGCTGGGGAAGATCCGGTGGCATCAATCGCCGGCTATTCAATTACGCTGAGCTCCGCTATTCATGTATAAACGTCTAGCCCGCTACCCATCATTCAGTCATCATGATCTATTGTCGTCTTTGGATATGTATGAGCATTATTCTTGCGGAAGTGTCATCTATCTAGCTAGATCCATTATTAAAAATAATGGTCATCCTGACTAGCTAGATGACACTTCCGCAAAAAATAATGGGCAGTTCAAACAAAAAGAAACATACTATAGGAATTGGTGTAGAAACACCGTATACCATTGTCTGGGGGAAGGGATTATTTAAATTATAATCGCATTATGGACACTGCCATGATCGCAACGACTCCCTGTAATTAAGGGAGTTATTTGCGAGACAAAAAAGTCTGTCAGGTCTGAATTCCACAGCGTACGGTTATTCCTTGGGTGTCGTAAGCAGGATTGTATTTAAAATACATAAGCTATGGTGGTCCTTTGTGCGTATGGGAATGATATGTCATGGGTCAAGCTCGTATAAAGATTAATTCCACATTTATAATACTGTTAATACTCTGGAATCAAAGTTAGAAGTAATGTTATGGGGGGGGGGAGGGAATACCAGTATCGTGACTTCTTATATACTAATTGCACAAAAGAACGGGTACTGCATTATTTTTTTTATTTTTGTAAGAAGATTCACAACGGGACTGTCCCATTACATTGACATTTTCAAAATAGCAATTCTGACAAAAGAAGTTCACACTTTATCTCCCGAAATCCGGGGCCCCCGTAATGTCCAAATAGGCCATAAATATAGCCAAATGACTAGTTGTGGCTTTCCCAAGACTCTGTCACAACGTAGGGGGACATTGTGATCGGTCATCCGACCTTCGATAAATGAAAAAATAATGACCAGAAGGTCTTTGGCATACCGATGCAGAACACCAGAAGATAGATCGTGTACGTCAGCGACGGTCGGAATGGCGTCCCACAAATTTCACCCAGGATGTGCATGGGTGCGTGCAGTTAACAAAAACATGCACATAATTTCAGCCTAAAGGCCGAGAAGCAAATCCACATTAACCAAAAATCTTAATGCTTTTCACGAGTTCCACTCATGAATGATTATAAATTCTGATTGTTGTCAGTGATGGCGTGTATATGGAAAATTATAACGTATATGAACGAGGGTAAAGGAAATTAGGGGACTGTACAGTCAGCTGCTTTGCACCTGGACCACATTCCCTTTGTTTTGGTGATGTATTGTGTGACACCAAAGACGACAGTTAAGCCGAAACATAGATTTCCTCTATGGGTTTTAGTGTTCAATCTGTGCGTGTATACCAATTACTCCAGTGAGCCCCAACGAATCGAATACATCTGAGTAGATTCTAACCCTTTGGATTATCTATTGGTGATAGACTCGTACACATGCGAATATAGGAAGGAATCTGGTGCTTTTATTTAAAGAAAAAGTTAGGCTTATGTCCCTTTTAACGTGAAAATTATTAAACGAGTCTCCAAAATGGTGCCGACTAATGGAATAAATTCCATGTAATCCTTTGCTCGACGGTTATGTAAGATAACGGTCTCCAAATAAAACCAATTCGCGATAAATGGTCGTCTAGAGATATGTTTCGCTCCTCGTTTCTGACATGTCTCGCCTGCGGCTCGACATGGTCAGAAACTGGCAAGCTCAACACATCTCTAGACGACCATTATATTGCGAATCGATATGTTATGTGGGACCTTTATCTACATTAGAGGTCAGTGGATGGACTGTTGGACGTAAATGTCTGTGATTGGTATATTTGAGTGTCAGCACAATATGGAAAATCGGAAACCACACCTTAAAAGTTGTACTGACAATATAACGCATGGAAGTTGCTAAATTCCCGTACATGCAAATGTCACAAAAATTCTAGAGTGTCATCTAATGCCACCAAAAAGCGTTCATCATGTACAATTTGCAGGACCCTTAATATAAGTGGCATCCGGACCCAATCCAACGCTGTTAGAAAGTGATGTATTTTTACAGATCTGCTTTTAAAAAATAAGGGACATTCCCCTGTATCAGAGAAAAAAGTTCAATGCAATGGACAATAAATTGCTGTTAATTACGTGAAAAACATGATATTTAACAGCACTTTTACCCTAAAATTACTGAAATTTAGCTGCTGTTTGCCGGTGTAGAAGAAATTATAGTCCGAATACTGACAGTCCGGCTACAACGGTAAGGAATGGGGCACTAAATTCAGTGACTCTTCACGCAACATTAGTTTCACGCTTTATTCCGTTATCGTCTTGGCTCCCGCCGGATATAGGGCTTATACAAGGTACTCAGTGAATAATCAGGGACAATCAGGGACAAATATTTTAGGGATGTCCATAATTCGTGTCGTTAAGTGGAGTTACATCACTTTTTGCTGAAATTTGAATCGAATCCTGAATCAATCGAAATGAAACTTAAATTCTTGTTTCCATTTTTAAGAAGACTAATTTGGAGGAGTGGAGGGATTTGAAGTAGAGAAACAAATGTATTTTCCTTAGAAATCTATTTTTTCGATGTTGGCATAATTAAGGCCTTTAATTTAAGGGCATGTGTCCCAACTATAGTACATTGATCTTCCACGAGTCAGTGACGTCAACACGATCAGGCAGGTATTTCTCACGCTGTCGCTCATCTAAGTGCTGACTTTAAACGCGCGTGTGTGTATGCCAGCGATTTCAATCATCGCTCGCGATTTAATGCTGCAACCAATGAATATCCCACTGACGTCACTGACTCGATAAAAAGTTCAATACTGCTTTCCAATGGCTAGAGGGACGTTCATGAATTATTCATTGGGTGTTAGGGTTAAGAGTGTGGGTTAGGGTTAGGATCTTATACATATTCATGTCTTTCTAGCCATTGGAAAACAACGGTTACCGAAAATAAATGTCTTAAAATTTTGTCTGAGATTGTAGAATTATAGCAACGTGTAATGAAATTAACGTTTAGTTTATAGTCGTGCAAAGGGAATTTCTACTCAGATTACAGTTTGTGCATTTCACACACTGACGTGAAAGTTCCCTGATGAACCTATGCATTTTGCGATCCGAGCACCTGCATATATATATAGGCCCTATTTATAGTTCAGATATCTGGTTAGGATAACTAAATGCTACAAAATACTATGCTCCCAGACTCATATAAGCCTAGATTACTGAATACTACAAAATACTATAAAGCTGGTAATTAGTATTTTGTAGTATTCAGGGTGGTTTAATCGGCTCGTAACACACTTCAAGTTCTTTGCATCTGGACCATCGTTGTTGTTGTGTATGCAGTTAAAGAGATTTCGTACTCTGGATTTCGTATGTCACGACTTCACCGCATTGGCGTGAGTTATTTTGTCATGACTTCAAGTACGGAATACCTTTCCTAGTTCGCGATAAAAGAAATTTTGAGATTCTACTGTGTATTCAATTAAAATAAAGGGACAAAAATCATGAAAAAAGTTCTTGGCAATAGCTGACCTAATTTGTGCAGAACCTAAATCCGTAAGTTATTGTCTTTAAAACCCTATTTTTACCTTGTTTACCCAAAATTTACCTTGTTTATAGGAGAAAGTCAATAGTATTCAGCGACCTACATTTTTAAAAATCATGGACGAGGTGAGGTATGTTGCCCTTTATGTCATGAACAGATACTAGAAGTCAATACGTGGAGGTGATAACATCTAAAATCTTTTCAACTTTTGGGCAGTAACAATAGACCTGCATACCTGATGAGAGAGAAAAAATACGACGTGTTTGTAGGTGGATGTGGGGCAATCTACACGGCCAGATCAATCTGATCGGATCCAATCTCGTATTCCGTTTGCGTCTAAAGGCAACGGCAAGGATAAAATACCACTTTGAAGGTTCTGAGACTAAACGTATAAGGTGGTCTCATCTCTGGGATAACTGTTCAAACAAAAGAATATTGTAGAGATCGGAGTGTGACTGAATGTATTATATGAATTGAATTAATCATATTTCAAACAGTGATGAAAGCACAGAAATTATGTATGTGGGTACTCACTATCATGTAGGGGACAGTAATCAGGACAATTCATGTAAAGTTTGGGAATTGTACTGATGAAACTAAGGGGACATCAACAAGTCTGTTGGGGGGACCAAATGTACGGACAGTGCTCTAAATTAGGGTCAATCCTCCTCTCAGGGCCTCTATAAGTGCCAGGGAGGAGGAAACATAATAAAGAAACTAGCGTTTGAACAAAGAGAAATAAAGGAAAGGATGGTGGTGTTCAACGGCCTTGAGAGTTAACTTCAGCGAGGGTGGATTATGGGTGGGTCTACCTATGCTGAAACCTGGAGTAAGACTGAGACACAAGACGTTTGGCATTATGAATTACCAATCTATACATGATTTTAATTGTATTGGAATTGTAACATTATAACTATAAATTATGTTATAGCACTAGGCGCAGCATTTTATAAACTAATTTTTGTATTGTAATTTTCAATAGAGAATGGCTTGAAGTTGGAATACAAGTGATACCCCCCCACCCCCACCCTGGGAGCCGACAATTGGCCCACAGGTTTTCAGGTTGTCTCAGATAATTGGCCACAACTCCGTAACCAGACCCCCCAAACCAACTAAATTCTCATGAAAGCTGAAACATTCGTGTTGCCAAAAAAATTAATCTTTGATTGTATATTTTTTGCGACAGTCTGTTACATTTCAAATTCAGTGGCGGTGCCAGAACTTGTGTTCGGGGAGGGGGCAAATTGAGTGGCTGACGGAAATCGTGTGATGGACAAATTAGTGCCAAATTTTGGCAATTAATGTTTTCTGGGGGAAGGTCGGAGGAGACCTGACTCTATGGCAAACGGGGGGAATTTGATCTGTAACTTTCCCTACTCACCTAGGCGCCGTCACTGTTCAAAATCGGGTTAGTCAGAGGTGGTAAATAATATGTCGGGGTTTTCTGCTACGTCGAATCAGATTAAATGCTACTTTGAGAAAACGGCATTTCAAAGTTTGAGTTACTTATGAATGCGTTGTAAATAATGAATAAAAGGAAATGGCTAATTTAAGTGGGGTGGTTTTGATGTTAAAGAAATTAAGGTTACTAACTGACGACAGTATAAAAATACCAAGAAGAAACAACGGTTTTCTTATTCAAATGGCCACCATGAAGGTGATTGAC
>JAMKCH010005800.1:0-32293 GCA_023653785.1 Ophioderma brevispina
ACAATCAGAACAAGTTGCAGGCTTCTATAGCTCACCATTCTCAACCTCTTAGCGTTAGAAATATTAATGTTTATAATTCATTTATCGGTGATACATTTCCACAATTTTCACCTGTGGTGAAATCATCAGCAATATGAGCTTGAAGGCAGGATGTGAGGTGTGTAGCCCATTCCAACACTGGTGCATTAATAACAGACCATGTCGTCGGTTAAAAAGTATCAAATTCGCAACATCAGAACAAGTGGCAAAAGGCAAAGTTTTTTGGAATTCTAAGGAATGACATAAATGATGGTTCATTCCCAAACTAAATATCACCAAACTGTTGTTAAATGGTTGGAAGAGGCATATTCTAGATGTGATGTGAGGTTCCTTGAAATTGCATGATACACCATTGTATGATACACCAGCCAAGCACATCACCGCACTCTTTAAACCAAAACACATCCATGCAGATCCTTTAAACTACACAGCAAGATTCCTACTCATGGTGTAACCCAGAGCTTAGGCTACTCCATGTGTACTCTTACAGGCGCGGATCCAGGGAGGGGGCGGAGGGGGCGCGCGCCCCACGGTAATTCTGCAAATTCTTGCAAAATCAGCCCATTTTGAGCTATTTTGGACCAGTTACAGCCTTTCAGCCCCCCGGTAATTTTTGACGTTTTTCAAATCCTGGATCCGCCCCTGTCTTAGCTCTACTCCAAGGGTACCCCATTGATGCATTATTGATGCAGTACCTACAACTAAGTCCTTGTGAAGTACACAAGCCTCTGGGTGGATAGCAGCTGTTTTTCTTAGCAGTACCCTTCCTATAGTGTACTTTGTAGTTGCCTGCTAGGTGACTGACAGGTACCCATGTAAGCCACCAGTAGTGGAGTACCTCTGCAGCTACTCCACTGGAGTACCTTCACAGGTACTCCCCTACCAGCTGCCTAGTAGGCAGCACTTTGGACCATAGAGGGCGCCAAACATTCCATTGTTGTTTACAGGGGAGGGCGGCCAAGAAATCCCAATTTCAGACGTCGCCATTGGTTTAACACGTAAAAGCGAAATCTTGAAGAAAAATTCTGAATTCTTTATATGTTGTCAAGGAATATTTTCTTATTCCAAAACCGTTGGAGTTGAAGAATCAACTCCACCGGAAGGGTTATTTCTGATTTTTTTTGTATTAATAACGAACGAGGACGAGGTCGTATGTAGGTCATGGGAACACCCATAACCGACCCACATCAAAGCACCCAAATTGGTTTGTAGTTTGCACTCCATATTGCTGCTATTTCGTTTGACATTTTTGGTGAATTGCTATAATGAATGAGGCTTGGCCGCCACCGCCTGGTTGTTTATGAGTTTCTGATCATTTTCAAGCTGAGTAACATCTATTTTTGAGTTTAGCATCATCAAAAACCCCTATATATGACATTTTTGGTAAAAACATATAACATATGTGACCAAATGTTAAATAATGGATAAAATTACTAAAATAATCACACAGAGCTCAAAGCTCATTTGCATGGGAGTACCCATGCAGGTACTCCAGCATGGGGTGACTAGTGGTTAAGCTACTGCATGTGTACCTAGGTGGATGATTACCCCCACTTTTGCGGCCGGCGACGTGGTACCCATGCGGGTGGGTACTCGGCGGCTACTTAACAGCTACTTCACAGGTACTCCCATGAAGAAATTGGTTGTGTACCAAAGACCTCTGAAAGGAATGACATAAATAATGGTTCATCCCCAACTAAATATCACAAAAATCACCAAATTGCAGTTAAATGTTTGGAAGAGGCAAGTTCTAGATGTGATTGACACATTAGGTTCTTTCAACATCACATGATACACCAGCCAAGCACATCACCGCACTCTTTAAACCAAAACACATCCATGCAGATCCTTTAAACTACACAGCAAGATTCCTACTCATGGTGTAACCCAGAGCTTAGGCTACTCCATGTGTACTCTTAGCTCTACTCCAAGGGTACCCCATTGATGCATTATTGATGCAGTACCTACAACTAAGTCCTTGCGAAGTACACTTGGTGGATAGCAGCTGTGTTTTTCTTAGCAGTACCCTTCCTATAGTGTACTTTGTAGTTAGTTGCCTGCTAGGTGACTGACAGGTACCCATGTAAGCCACCAGTAGTGGAGTACCTCTACAGGTACTCCCCTACCGGCTGCCTAGTAGGCAGCACTTTGGACCATAGAGGGCGCCAAACATTCCATTGTTGTTTATGACTTTCTGATCATTTTCAAGCTTAGTAAGCTGAGTTTAGCATCATCAAAAACCCCTAAATATGACATTTTTTGTAAAAACATAACATATGTGACCAAATGTTAAATAATGGATAAAATTACTACAATAATCACACAGAGATCAAAGCTCATTTGCATGGGAGTACCCATGCAGGTACTCCAGCATGGGGTGACT
Organism: Ophioderma brevispina; assembly: GCA_023653785.1. Classification (NCBI taxonomy): domain Eukaryota; kingdom Metazoa; phylum Echinodermata; class Ophiuroidea; order Amphilepidida; family Ophiodermatidae; genus Ophioderma; species Ophioderma brevispina. Next base: position 2,423 of record JAMKCH010005800.1, read on the forward strand.
AGTGGTTAAGCTACTGCATGTGTACCTTGGTGGATGATTACCCCCACTTTTGCGGCCGGCGACGTGGTACCCATGCGGGTGGGTACTCGGCGGCTACTTAACAGCTACTTCACAGGTACTCCCAAGAAGAAATCTGTTGTGTACCAAAGACCTCTGAAAGGAATGACATAAATAATGGTTCATCCCCAACTAAATATCACAAAAATCACCAAATTGCAGTTAAATGTTTGGAAGAGGCAAGTTCTAGATGTGATTGACACATTAGGTTCTTTCAACATCACATGATACACCAGCCAAGCACATCACCAGTCTTTAAACCAAAACGCATCCATGCAAATCCTTTAAACTACCCAAGACCACTGGATCAGCAAACAGAGTGAAACCTTTTCATCTTTGGATCAAGAAGTCACACATTACTTCAAGAAAGACAATGCCATATGACGACAGGCACCAACAGGACATTTTAATGAGACTATCAAAAAAGAAGATGCAGTGCTCTTTCACATACAGGATGTCGGGACTATAAAATATGGAAGAAACTTCACCCGTTTAACTTTGAAAACATTAAAAAATTGGGTAGACAACCATCCAAAATCTATGTGAATTTCACGTCACCTGTTAGCATACAAAAAATACCATCACTGCTGGCATAAGAAGTTGTGACCCACCATGTCTTGGATTTACATCTCTAACAGGTTTACATCCACACACACATTCTGTTTGTCATGATCAAATGTATGTGTTCCATTGAAAGTCATCTACAGAAGAGAAACATCAGAAAATATAAAATTGGTGACTGAATCAGGAAGATTAGTGTCCGACACGATAACTGCAATGAGAGACGAAACCTACTTTGCACTACATAGATCTGCAAAATCATCTTCTTGTAACAAACGTAACCTCCAATATTCATCTGATACTTGGGAATCCTGCCTTTTAAATTCATATGTATAAACAGTGATTAAAAACAACTCATCAATGACCTTATAGGGTTGTTTGAATCAGAATTGATAAAGACAAACCAATGCGATACACAGTACTGAAGAATATCATTGAATAGCTGAAAAAGATTGGAATCATCACTATACTCACAACCAGGAGCTAAAAGCGATCCGTCCAAATGTGATCACCACATGACATATTTGGCTTACATGTCGTCAAAAATTCTGTTTGCTGCAACCACGTTGCACAACTTGCCACTACATCATCAGCATGAAATAAGCTTAAAATGCTTGTCCCTCCATCTTTCTGGAACCAAGACAACTGAATGAATCATTAAACTTCAAGGGAACTTACACTCCAATCCCTTGACCATCACCCTAAGTTTGCCGATATGCTACATAGGACTGATGCTGTGCAATTCAATCAAAACTCAACAAAGAATTAAGTAAGTTCTAAACCAGGAATAACAGCTGTAACTTTGTCAAACTAGAAGATGACTTTGTGCAACTTCAAATGCCATGAAAACACCACAGCAGCTAGATTCTGCCTGAGAATTTCCTGCAGTTCTAATCCCAGCAATAAGCGGCACTACTTTTGAGGGGGTAAAAGCTACATAAAATCTTATTAAAAAATTTGTTCCAGAGATGAAACCCATATTGGTAGATGCTGGTGCATGGGACATTACCATATATCCATCTTCTCCACCAGAGGGTTGCAAGTTCATTGACAGCAAGCTTCAGCTTCTTCCTGATGATTACAATTTATAAGCTCGATGTCACACTCAATTATGCAGAGTCTGAAACTACACTGTTTGCATGTGGGGATTCCATTCATGTAGAGAATAAAAGTGGACGTCAACCCCAAGAGAGACCAAAGATGAGGACCTACATCAAGACAACAATAATGAGGAAATTGGAGAATCAACAGACACCACTAAAGGTAAAAGTCCCTGGTGCTTGTCACAGAAGTAGGCAATAAATTAATACAGATACATGTTTCAAAAGCATTGAAATTGATAATCAGTAGAAGGGAGCGTCTCTAGGGAATTGCCAAACCATCAAGAGGCGAATACCCAGCATGAACTACATCTGCACCTCTTTTATGCCTTCAGAACCAGTGACTCTTTCAGCATCAGAAAACTTGTTGCCATTCGAAAGAAGAATGGGACGTTTGTAAATAGTGCCAAATCTAGCGATCATGAATGCATGTTAAGATTCAGTATCCTGAAGAAGGAAAATAATCACTTCATATTCACTAGTTTATTGACATTTTGGAGATCCCCACTTGTCCTGGTTGCAGAAGTTGATGTTAATCAAACGGATGATCACCCTGAAAGATTTGTTCCTACCAGTTCCTCAAGGGATACAAGGGGAAGAGTCACAGTCAAATGCAGAAAGAAGGCTAGGGATGATAGGTAGATATAACAGGAATGAAAATTTTAAGTAACAGTAATTAAGTACTTGCTATATATTTAAGTATTTCCATAAAATTTCAATTGATTGCAGCTTAATATGGATCATCAATTCTGGGATACAAGGAGATGATTCACAATTGAATGCAGAAAGGCTAGGGATAATCAGGGGGATGATAGGGGTAGATAATCAAAGGAAAGGAAAAACAGTCGACGCATTGCGCCTTAATCCGGATCATCAATTCAGGGATACAAGGGGAAGATTCACAGTCGAATGCAGAAAGGCTTGGGATGATAGGGATAGATATCAAAGGAAAGAAAATAGTAAGTACCAATTAAACAAGTACTTGTTAGTTAAGTATTTACAGAGAATTTCATTTCCATTATTAGTGGTCATTGCTAGTCGGTGGCCTGAAAGCCAGTCTACGAATGTTACTAAAATGTAACCTGAACTGATAAAAAATCCAACATTTTGAGTGGTGGATGCAGGCGCCCACCACAATAAAATATTGGCTGCCTATCCATTATGACACCATCTAAGATGGCCAAAACAAAAAAAATCTCATCTTTTATTCTCATTCTTATTTAGAATTGTATAATTTTGCGTTTTTATCGACATAATTTATCCGTCAACAATATTGTTACATTATAGTTTTTTATTCATTTAAATCATTGCACCCGTCTTGAAAAAAAATGTTACAATCCAAGGAATCAATGTCATCGTGTGGTGATCGTCACACTGCATAAATTGTATTTGTGTATGTGTCATATCTGACTACACCGCGTAATTGCTGCACATGCTATCCATCTTTACAATGTAATGGAAGGGCAGAATTTTCACCTAAACCAATCAAATTTTTTGTTAACGTCATAAACCACGCCCACTGAATAAAAATTCCTCTTATACCCCTTTAAATTTTAATAAAGTCACAGTTCATTTTCTTTTAGGCAATACCGACCATGAACCATACTGTGCATCAACTTCAAGATCACAACTCAGAGCCTTAAGATGTGAAAGAATTTAAGACACTACTATAAAAGATAAGATGTCAAAAGAAAAACCATCAACAAGAACTGGAAAAGTATAAACATATTAACAAAGAAATAGAAAAAAATAGTCCCCAACAACCCAAGTCATTTCAAGATATCAAAGTTGTTTCTAAATACATTCCCATTTCAGGTCAAATCAGAATAGCACAAGCCAAAAGCAAGCATGGAAGACGATGGCACGACAATGGTAAAATGCTCCCAATAAGTTTGTACTATCAAAGTCCAAGAGCCTTTAAGGCATTGAGCAAAAAATGCTGTTGCTCCACACTATGACCATCATTCGATGGCTGGAAGGAATGAAATTTGAACCTGGATTCCAAAATGATGTATTAGAGAGAATAAAAATAGTGTTGCATCCATGTCCGAGATGGACAAAGTTGTTGCCAGTTGATGGATAAAATGAGTATTAAGGAAGCACTCACATATAATGAAGAATGAAGTTGAAGACAAAATCATAGGTCTTGAAGAAAGGAAGTTGCCAATCAGCTTTGGTTTTTATGATTTGAGGTATTGCCTCAAATTGGAAGCAGCCTCTGTGTTACTTCTTAGCTCATGACATTACAAATCCAGCAAATCTAACCATTTTGGTTAAAGAATGTATTAAACATCTTTATGACATGCATGTGTTCATGAAGATTCCAAGAAGAACACTCTGAGAACACATCTGAAATCTCAATATGGATCAGGAAGAGTTACCAAACTTTTCTCATGTAGAGGAAGAACTCTTGGTCACAGCCGTTGTTACAGCTGGGGAGGATTACATGTCCAATGGAGAAATCGGACATACTCTATGTTACTGAAGAGCATGTCTCATCACAGGGTAAGACAATTGTTTCAAGAACAACCGTCTTGGTGATGATTGGTTCTATGGCTTTACAAGACGCTGGAAGACTGAGCTTCACAAATTAGTATTAAGGAAGCACTCACATATAATGAAGTTGAAGACAAAATCATTGGTCTTGAAGACTTTTTGTGGGTGGGACCATGAAGGTTTGCCAATTCAGTGCTTGTTTTTTGTATGATTTGAAGTATTGCCTCAAAAACTGGAAGCAGAGCCTTTGTGTTTATTTCTTAGCTCGTGACGAACACATCGCCCAAAAAAAACCCCCAATCTAACCAGTCTGGTTAAGAATGGTATTAAGCATTTAGACATGGGTTCGTGAGGCTGAACAAACTGGCAGTACAAGATCCACTTGACACATCATAAATCTCAATCTTAAAATGGCTCAGGAAAAGCTATCAGACTTCTCATGCAGAGGAAGAACCCTTGGCACAACCATTGCATTGTTTGCAGCGCGGACAACCATTCTTGTTGCAGCTGGGGAGGATGCATGTCCAAAGGAGAAATCAGTCATACTAGATGTTACTTAGCATGTCTCATCTCTGGATAAGACAACACTTTCAAGAACATCCTGGTGATGATTGGGTTCCTATAGGCTTGACAAATAGCTGGAAGACGAGCTTCACAACTCAGGGTCATAAGATGTAAAACGCGAGTCATCCCTATGCATGTAAACCCCTTGCTTATATACAGCAGGTACCTACAGCCTGTCTCAAAAACTTGTATAATGGAAAAAGTTGGCCCCTCTTTTGAAATTACAAATCTAGTTGTGGACAGATACTTACTCACCTTCAAGCCGCAGTCTTATTAGCTTTCCAAATGCCGTTTGTGTTCTGGTTCAAATTGTCCTGTTTAATCTCGAGATGTTTAGTAACACCGGACGAGTCAGGTTGAAGCAACTTTTTTGACTCACGCCATGACTCAATGACTTATAATCTTTCCACAGGGACGTTAGACTGTGATATGGTCAATTTTCTTTGATTTTTCCTATTAACAGCAAATCAGGTGAAAATCGGGGTTTTTTGTAAATGAACACAAAACGAATTTGACTTTTGTAAAATGGTAACATTGGTCTCTACCCCTCTAACCCCCCGGTGGTGTCACTCTTCCTATTCAAGGCGTACACATGATCGTTCCCGCCCGGGTCCCTTTTTCCTTTTTCCTTTCGTCGTAGTTTCTAGTACATTCTCAGCAATTTTGACCCCTTTTTTTACAATGAAAACGGGTACAGTAACCTTTAAAAACAATAAAAACAACTTATTTTTTTGTCATTTCAATACAAAACTTTTTAACAAAAATCACCCCCCTTTGACATTTCAAGAACACCACAAAAACATATTTTCTTTTCAAAGAGAACGCGTTATCCTTTTTACCTGTTTTAAATACCATCTTTAGCCTAAATTGAGGAAAACAAATAACAGAAGAGTACACGAATTTCAAATAACCGAAAAGTACATTGAATTGTCCCAATTTCAAAATATCAATTCGATAAAAATAAGCCCTTGTGACATTTCAGGAGTTAAGGCACTAGCGCTTTTGCTTGCATTGTCCGCACAACCATGCAACAGCTACAACAGTAAGCTCCTTATTATCATGAAGTTTCTTATACAGCAAAAGTACACAGAAGAAAAGTCAAGGCACTTTTCATATAAAACATTTAGTAACACCTTGAGGACAAGTCGCAATACCACATTAAAATTGACCCGAGTCCAGCACAAATTCATCGCAGTCGCGGCAAATTCGAGACAACTTTGCCCTTGACTTTATGGTCAGCACCATGGTGAATTCAAGAGTACCCTGCTTGTCATGGTTCCACATACCGGCTGCATTATGATATCCGCTTGATCTAAAGACCCATGGAAATCAGGGCGGAATCAGCGGCTCCCTCACCTGGGGCACATAGTTGGAGTAACAACAGGACCTTGGAAGGCCCTGCCTTACACATGACATGAAATGGTACACAACCAGGATTCCACTTGAACTTTCAGCCGACTTGTCCGAGGGACTGAGTTGTCCGAATATTTTGGGTTGGGCAAAAAACATAACAAAAATGTATACTGATTAAATTAAGCGAGAGATTGGTAGATTTCTAGGATTTCACATTTTCGTATTCACAAAAAATCAAAACCCTTTTTCAAATAATTGATTACAAACATCGTCGACAAAAAAAGGACCCGTTTTTTTAACAAAGTCGCGTACCTTTATGTTCGCGACATACTTTCCAAAATGCAACCCTTTTTTACGCGAAAAAGGGAACGATCATTTGCGTACCACATGGTCAATATGATTGACACCACAGGGGTCTCTACTCGAGGCCATTACATTACAAAGTTTGGGTCAAAAAAACTTCACAACCGGTGTCATTACAACTTCGATAGGTAGTAGAATTATGTTTCTTATTTGATATGATATAAAATATAGTGTGAAAAGACATTGAATCTCTATAGGCTATATAGTCCACTGGTCTATTTTTTACATATTTCAATGCCCTTAACATAAGAATACATAATTTAAATAGTCTAAGGGCCTGATCCTAGTTTTGGATAAATATATATAAGAGTATACCCATGTGTATATTTATATGTTTTCACAAAACAATAATGTTTTCTTCCTACACATTTATAACAAATGTTTGGGTTGATGAAGGTAGCCCTAATACTTTTTCTGACTAAAGATTGTTCGCTAATAACTCCCACAACTAGAGTCCTAAGAGAAGATGAAATACTTGAAATATATAAATACCACATGCTAGTTGAAAGTCTAAGTTGAAACCAAGTATGGTCAAGTCCCAGGGTCAATTGACTATACGAAAGTTTACTCGGATAAGGAATCAGGACAACCCCTAATTCCTTGGTATGTTCTCTTCCAAACCAATTAACAACGTGTGCAGGCTCTTTAAATTTTTACATGAAGTGGGGGAATTGATTGTAGTAATGGCTAAAGCGGGAGTCTGATAATTGAGACATGATTAAAATTATAAACCTTTTTTTAAAGTTAACGTTATGGTTATTAAGAAGAAGGCCTACTTGACATTTTAAATAGAGGAGTTTGTTCAAATATTCCCTCTTTCAAAGGTAGAGTGAGTGTGACCCTGGACCTGTTAGTAAGGTCAAATTCCTTAAAGTGCGAAAACGGGTAGTAATTCTTTCAATGCTAATTAGTGAAATTGGTTAAGACACCTATCAGTGCTTTTGAAAAATCTTTGAAATTTGCGGAATAGCTTCAAGTGAAGGGTAAGTCTGTAGAATTCTCATAGTTACCTTTTCCACTGTATAATTGACGAAAAAGAAGAAAAGGCAGTGTTCCAAGATACGATTCTCCATTCAATTACGTGGTTGTATAATGTCCGTTCGGACAGTATGACTAAAATCTCCGGTCTGTCCTTAAGGTTGCTTCTGGTCTTATCATTTGCAGGGTAGGTTAGGTTACCTGTACTGTTGCATAAATGCAAAATCTGATTTTTGATGATTTTTCTTCGATGTGCTGATTTAGCAAATCACTGAATGTCTTTAACTTGCAAACATTACCAGATGATCAGAAGGCCCTTTGCTTTGAGCATAGAGTTGCACTGTAATACTTTGCCTCAATGGTACGCCTTCTCCATCCACCAAGAAAATGACAAAGCCGATGATTTTAAGGCTAAAATTTCTGGACTTGAGGGTAAAAACGGTTCCAAAACGGACAAATTACACCCCAATTTTGGGAGATCGCTCAGTACGTCCCTGACATCGGGCTCCCCCTACCCACTTCCAAATTTCGTCACCATACGATAAGATGTAGCCCTGATATCAAAACACACACAAAATTGGACTACATTCCTCGTGCTCATAGCTATAACCCTGGTGCTAGCACAAGGTTAAAAAGACACTACGTCAAGTTAGATGTCAAAAGAAAAAACACAACTAAAACTGGGAAAGTATAACATATTAAAAAGTAATAGAAAACATCACCAGCGCATGGGTCATTCTCCATGATTCAAATCAATTTAATTTCAGGTGAAATCTGAAGAGCACATGCCAGAAGCAAGCATGGGAGGCTATGTCATGACAATGACAAAATGCTCTTTATAAGCCCAAGAGACTAAAAGGTGTTGAGCAAAAAAATTGCTGTTGTCCCACACTAAGACTATCAATCGATGGCTAGAAGGAATGAAATTTGAACCTGGATTCCAAAATGATGTATTAGAGATAATAAAAAAAAGGTGGCATCCATGTCCAAGATGGAGAAAGTTTGTTGCCTGTTGATAGATGAAATGAGCATTAGGCCAAGTAAAGAAATAAACCAGTTGATTGTCCCCGCCCGCTCCGATTTTGGACGCCGCACTGATTTTTTTGTTATTTGTTATTTAAAAAAAATCAACAACGCCACCAAAAAGAAGGCTAAAAAAGGGGGAAACAAAGTCAACAAAAATATCAGAGCACTATTGAACTCTCATAGCAATTTTAAAGTGAGTGAGTATTAAAGTTTAACGACAACTCAACACAATTGTGAAATATCGTGTCATTAAGATTAAAAACATCTAACTTTATAAAACCAACACCACAGTAAATTCTAGTCACAACATTTTATAAAACATACACCACAGTAAATTCTAGTCACAACATTCAATTTGAATTACAACAATTGTAAATAGATACACATCATATACTGATGAACCAGATCATCACCCATCCATGTATAAAATAAGATAACCCAATTGAATACAATACAAGATACACTGTTCCAAATTTATAATTACGGTATACACATCATACACTGATGACAAGGTTCATCACCCATCCATGCATCAAGAAAAAATTTCAACTACAAGAGAAGATAAATCAATACAGTATTGAAACATTATTAAACATTATTGTAAACATATTTTACAGATTAAATAGGTGGTCTTACATATGTACAAATGTAATTGATAAATAGTATGTTTTCATGTTAACTGATTTTAAACTACTTATACAAGTAATCAAACAATAGAACACTATTATAACTTAATAATACGATTATACGTAGACATGTCCTTAAAACAATATTACATAATCTTAAATTTAAATACAAACCCGTCTGTTCAAACAGACGAGTTGCCCCTTTTAGTGGCCTCTTACGACATGCAGGGGAACACATCGGGCCAATTCTTAACCCCGAACCCGCAGGGGGCATAGCAATTTTAAAGAGTAGCCTTCATTTTTGGTGAGTAATTTCTTCAACCTTCTTGCATATAGCTCTACTACTTCCATACTGCAATATCATGGTGGCCATCTTAGACATGGCAGGCATCTTTACAAAAAAATAATAAAATAATAAATAATAAGGGCCTCCCTCACCAACTTATTTCAAAAGTACGGGACGAACAACTGGTTATTTCTTTACTCTGCCTAAGGAAGCACTCACATATAATGAAGTTGAAGACAAAATCACTAGTCTTGAAGACTTTGGGTTTTGTGGGTGGGACCAGGAGGTTGCCAATTCAGCTTTGTTTTTTTATGATTCAAGATATTGCCTCAAAAACTGGAAGCAACCTTTGTGTTTTTTTCTTAGCTCATGACAGCACAAATCCAGCAAATCTAACCATTCTGGTTAAATGTATTAAATGTCTTTATGACATGGGTTCATGAAGCTGAAAGACAGTACAAGATTCCAAGACGAACACTCTGAGAGCTCCTCAGAAATCGCAATCTTAAATATGGATCAGGAACAGCTATCAGACTTTTCTCATACAGAGGAAGAACTCTTGGTCACAGCTGTTGTTGCAGCTGGGGAGGTTGCATGTCCAATGGAGAAATCGGACATACTCTATGGGGAATCTACACGAAGCGCAGATCCAGATCTGATGCGCATCACTGAGATCCAGATCTGAGATCCAGATCACAATCACTCTACATGGGCGCAGACGTCACGCATGACCCACGCACTCAAAAGGGCAATCACCTTCCGCTGGTGACCCGGAAATGTATCGATTGGGCTGTTAATTGGTAGACGAGCTTTATATTACTCTATGCCGTATTACTGTGTGATTTATTTGCAGTGACACAGTATTGCGAAGGATTTCTGCAATTCAACGAAGATTTTGGCTCTATTTGAAACCAACAGCGGAGCGGCAGAAAGCTGTAATAGTTGGCTTACTTGATAACCGATTTCGATGGTAAGACATTCATTCCTGTCATCGCATCAATCGTTTTTAATAAAACTTTTAAGAGTTTTAATTATCAACACCACATCATCACCCCTGGCCTAGGCCTAGCTTAGACAGTTTTTTGGTGTATAGAGCCTGTACAATAACCATGAAGTTCAGCAGTGAACAAATGGTTGGTATCATACACACACTTAGACTTGGAAGAGCTCGAGCAAGAAGAGGCAGAATGATGGCCTATCTTCGAAGGAGGAAGAAGATCATCCTACAATCCATTTTGCAGATCTTAGCAGTTTCGTCTATGCATATCTCTCATCGAAGACCAAGATCAGTGTGGTCAAATCCTAGATCAGGTGTTTTGGAAGAAGCCATACACATGGATGATGAGCATTTCAGTAAGAACTTCAGAGTTTCCCATGAAACTTTAAACTTCATACTAAGCAGAATCTATGGGAAAATCACTAAGATGAATACCAACATGAGACCGTCCATACCCGCTGACAAAAGATTAGGAATAACATTGTACCTTGAATACATATTACTATTTTCCTGGAGATGGCCAGTGCACACAACTGTTGAAAAAAAAAAAACATGTGTGCTTGGCCAGACTCGAACCGGCAACCTCCGTATTACTAGTGACGCCGCCCTTACCAATTGAGCTAACAAGCCTGGGTTGGTAGAGGAGCAATAGATATTATCTATAGGTGTTAGGTCCAAAAGGTGTCCATCGCTTTCCTAGCGGATAGCATCAGAATGGTATATTTACATACAATTTATATTTATTTTTGAAATTTAACTACATAGTTCTCCAGGCAGACAAGGATGAATATATATTACTCTTTTCCTGGAGATAGCCAGCGCACACAAGTGTTGAAAAAAACCAATGTGCGCTTGGCCAGAATCGAACCGACAACCGCTGTATTACTAGTGACGGCGCCCTTACCAATTGAGCTAAAACATTGGCCAGCGCACACAACTGTTGAAAAAAATGTTCTGATCCACTAGGAAAGTGATGGATTCTTGGTGATGGTAGTAGTGTTTGGAGCACTGACAATTTATTTGGTCAGTGTGTAATATTGTAAAGGAGGTAACGGCGGCAATTGTGACTGAACTCGGTGCAGAGTTTATCTCGATACCAAAGCGAAATCATCTAAAGGAAGTAATTGATGGTTTTTAAGAAAATTATTGGTCTTCCGAACTGTTGCGGCGCAACTGACGGCAGCCACATCCAAATTAAAGCACCATAAACGAATGCCACTGACTACTACAACAGGAAACAGTGCCATTCTATTGTTTTGCAAGCAGTTTGTGACCATGTTGGACGGTAAGTAGAGATTAGAAGTAGGTCTAGGTATAGGCATTCAAAGAAATTGCTTTAAATCATTTTACATATACAAGTAGGTCTAGGGAAAATAAACTACTTAAATTGAAGCACACAATTTAGTCACACTTTTATGTGGCATACTTTAAAAATATCACAGATCTATATGCAGAAGTTAATGTAGGGGGGTCTATGTTTTCAAATTTTAGAAAATGAGTCTACAAGCATAATTGATATCATAGCATGATAGGAAAGTGTAAACTTTCAGCTTTCATTTTGCTTTTTGTTTGAGGGAAATAGGACATCCGTTCCATTTTATGCTCGATTTAAGCGAGCAGTCTCATCCTGTATTTTGAAAATCAAATTATTATTATTATGACCACATTTACAAGCTTTTTCAAATTAATTTATTAAACATTAAATCATTATCATCAACCAAAACTCAAATTTTCCCAGCAATCCGAACATGCATTTCTTATGTCATTTGTTATTATCACTAAAATCACTACTCTCCCTGTGTATTTAAGATGATCATTTTTAAAAATTAATTTAACCCTATTTTTTAATTTTTTAGTTTTTTTTAAAAATACTGAAAAATTTATATTTTTACAATAAATGAATTATTTCCAATTTTGGGGCCATATAATAGTTTTTTGCAATTTTTATTATTTTTTTCAATTACTTGTCCCTCAATATCTCAAAATGGTGAAAATCGGGATTGTATGAAACGGGAACGACGAATGTAACTCACATAACTAAGGTCATATCAACATGAATTTGGCACCGATATTAAGCATCCGAAGGGCTATGAAAACATGAGTGGATTTTTAATTAGGTCTTCAATTTTGAATAATGGCCATAAAGTTTCCCGGATTTGGTCAGCCCTGGTTGACCCATGGCAACCAATCAAAAATCCGCTTCATGGGTTTTTGCGCATTTACCCTGCACCTTCTAATCTACGCCAAGTATGGTGTAAATCTAAAGGTCCCATGACAATGGCTGAGTAGACATTTTCTTAATTTCTTACATTTTGTGCCTCAACAGTACCCTATCATATCCAACACACAGATTTTTAAAGTGACATCGGAAAGTGTGACTTTAAGGATAAATATACCCAATCAAACAGGGCCTTCCTCCTTTTTTCGCGAACGCGTATCAGATGCTGGAGTTGGATTTGACCCCCGTTAGTGACGTCAAAGTAACAAGTTGTAAACAAAGCTCACACTGGGCTAACCGCACCGCACACCCAGAATCTCTCCTGTCGGTTTCTCTTTGTCTGCGAACATGTGAATAAAGCTCTGTTCTGATTCTCCTTGTTCGGTAGCGGTCCCCGCTGGCACCCGTCGACAATACAGGAGCGCAATATATCGTAATTTTAAGGCACCAATTCAAGAAAACTTATGCCATAAATTATACACCACTTACACGCATATCACGAGAAGTCAACTGGTCATTTCATGTACGTAAGCAAGAAAACTGGGCCACTCGCACGTCCGTTCCACGATGACGACATGACGCGTATCGCGTTTGGGGCCGTATTTGTTACTCGGACTTCACTTCTGGGTCACGCTTGCCACGCTATAATTCAATCTTTCATTTTGGAATTTCTTTTGAAAGCTTGTCCAAAAACACATGATATTATACCATTTTTGTATCAATAGATACAAGTTTCTCATTACTCTTTCATGCAGATTTTACATTGATACCAATACATACTATGAATGAACCATTTTTGCGTGGTATTATAAGTATGTTTTAAAAGCATGTCTATGGACCTTTAACAAAGATAACAGATTCACCTTCCACAAGTACTGCTGATGTGCAATTGCTACATAAATCAAACAGGTAGATACAGTCAAAGATAAACATATACTTAAAGTGAGGTAAAGCAATACAGAAGACTTGGAAAAACACTCTAAACAAGCCACTAACCTTGAGCAACAAAAAAGGAACTATCAGCCACTAAAAACCCAAGAAACTCTAACAAAAATTAAAACATTTGATGAGCAAGACCCGATACGACCAAGGAATGTAACAGAAGAGAAAGGCCTCATGTAATAATAAACAGAAACTGGAAGGTACATACAGAGACTGGAAAAAGAGCTGCAAGAAAGTAAAAGAAAATTGCAGAAAGTAAGTAACAACAAATGCAGTACTGGAAGAAAAGAAGATTGATCATTTGAAATCACTCGTCTAGGCGATATTTTCTCAAAAATGCAGAGAAACTGGGAGAAAAGGTGACTAAAGTCATACTCTGATGATATGAAATTCAAAAGGAGCATAACAAAGACTTTCAATCACAAACAAATAATCTCTTAGCTCAGTGATTGTGAGAGATGGCATTGTGTACATACTTTGCATGTTCACAGAACAAGGACAATGTATTTGTATGGCCACGAGACTCGGACATACAGACAACACATGCCACTCGGGTATTGGCTTATGACTTGGACATGTCTCCTATCAGTTGAATACGGACATTAACAAAATTAATCAGGAAATTTACTGTGTTTTGCAAGTCACCTTAATTTGTGTAGCTGCTTCATACTGAATATTGAACCAAAAGTCAAAGTAACACAAAATATTCATATTTTTTGTTTGTTTTTTACAGGAAAAATTCTGTTAGATTTTGGATGCTTGGAATGTGCCATTGTCCAAAATACAATAAATGGATTTGTTGACGCCTATGAACATGCAGTTTGCTCCCAATGTAATAGAAACTAGATATCGTAACAAAATGGATTGAAAATTTTAACACTACGACAATATGGCTCTAAAAGTACAATAACTTTTGGATGACTGAAGTTATTTATCAAAATACTTTTACAAGAGGGACGCCGCGTCATCCAGAAGGGTGGGGCTTAGCAGTAGATCGCCAACTATCACATTTACGCTCATCAACACGCTAAATTAACGCTTATATTGTAAAAGGTACTTTGACAGAGAGTATAACGCACATTGCAATGCTGGTACTTGGCTCCTTTATATTTTTTTAACCTGTATAACATTACCATCAATATATTATTTTTTATAATATGATCTATCAAACCGGTTAATCATCATATGCAAATAAGTGTATTCTACCATATTGCTAGACCACAATATTTTCTGTACATCAAGGGTGTTTTTTTTCAATATTTGCTATATTAAAGGGGGGATGGCCCGATTTAAGGATATGAAGTTTTTCAATCTTGATAGATTGGCCTTCACTCCAAAATCCCATCTGTAAAGTTTCGCTCCGAATTTCAACCGTTTTGATGCGAGAGAAAAAAACGTGATTTGGTGCGCCCCATAGGGTACTGTGTAAAATAATATTGCTAGTCGACCAATGGGGCACATTTTCGGCTCATAACTTCGAAACTAAACATTCTTTTGTCTTTGGCTCGAATATTTCCAACAGGTAAGTGAGAAAAAATAGTAGCTTTCTTCTGCTCACCAAAAGGTTGACCACTTCCGGTAAATCTGGGGTTTCTGGGACGAGGCTAGAGCGATCGGGCATGGACCTTCAAGGAAGTTATACAATTCATTCGCGATAATTAATTAGCCGACTTACCCAATTTGCAACAACTTCTTTGCCGATTTGTCATTTTTGCTAACAACTGCAATTTAAGGGCTCACAATTTAAAAAAAATACTAAAACAGATATTGTTGTTTTATTTTGTTGATATATGTATCAAATACCTGTATATATTAAATTTTAGACATCTTAGAGCACTAAATGGCAGAGCTGCCAACTTAAGATCTTGAATCGGGGAGATTTGATCTTGAATCAGGGAGATTTTTTTGTAAGCGCGCATTTCACAGTGTAACACCTTATTAGGTCCTCAAGAGGGATATAGCCCAAAGGGATTTCGTTGTCTTTAAAGATCATTAAAAGCTTCCCCGCAGTTAATTGAACTGTCAGTAGGAACTTAGTTCATTTGGATTTTTTTCAAAATGACATGAAATGGCTGAAAAGCTCAACTTTAAAGGTTCGTAACTTGAAAACGGAGCCACCTACATACTTATGAACTGCATCATGAGAGAGAGCTCTTTAAAATAAAGCTTTCCTGAAAAAAAATTGACAGGGCTCCGCCGTCTGACAGCCCCCGTTTTGGGAACTGTCAGTGGGAACAAAGTCCACGGCCAGGCACTAAAATAATTATAACCTAACACTTTTGCATTAATAGCCATGATGGAGCAATACTCGAAAAGGCAAACAGTAAATCACATCAGGTCATTATCTTGTAGCCTATCCCTTTGGCACCACTGAGTTCATTTGTTAAACTTTAAACCCATCTATATCGTTAAAAATATTAAAATATTGCTGTGCTGATCTATCTGAAAGTCGTGAGAAAAATGATGTCTGAAACCAGTTGAACAAACTTTGTAGACTTTATTATAATCTTGTGTCTTTAATTCACTTTGTAAAGACTCTTATATCCTTTCTCCCTAACATTGTGTTACTTATCTTCTTACTTGTTATATGTTTTATTTTTATTTCAATATCGCGATCATTTTCCCCGTATTTTACTCGAAAAAGTACTCCCGAATGTCGGCATTTTGGGTCATTTTCATACATAGTGGTGGCTGTATAAATGCTGACTTGTACTTTTCCGTATTTGGTACAAAAAATGACGCAAAATAACGACAATCGGGAAGTACTTTTTCCGAGTAAAAATACTCTTAAAGGATAGAAAATCCGGGAGATTTCGGTGCTCAAACGAGAGACCGAGTTCAATTCCGGGAGTCTCTCGGACAATCCGGGAGAGTTGGCAGCTCTGTAAATGTTGAAAAAATTGACCTTTCAAAACGCAAAATTGTCAAAATCATCATTTTGACCCAAATTCGCATGAAAAAATGTAATTTTCTGGACATTTTGAACGCATGTATCTTGAAAACCGTTTATCCGTTTTGAATATTGCAAAATCCAATATTTTGAGTCATAAATGCGGCACATACGCCACTGTAATCAGGTATTGACATCGGACAGCTTGATTACTTAATGTGATAATTATTGCTAACATTATTTGATCAACTCAAATTTTAAATACAGTGCAAAAACCAGTCAACGCATTGCAGCTA
This sequence comes from Ophioderma brevispina, assembly GCA_023653785.1. Lineage (NCBI taxonomy): Eukaryota > Metazoa > Echinodermata > Ophiuroidea > Amphilepidida > Ophiodermatidae > Ophioderma > Ophioderma brevispina. The sequence goes on from JAMKCH010005800.1 coordinate 19,176, forward strand.
ATATGGATCAATTCAGGGATGCAAGAGGACGATTCACAGCCGAATGCAGAAAGGCTAGGGATGATAGGGGTAGACTTCAAAGGAAAGAAAATGGTAACAGTAATTAAACAAGTACTTGCTAGTTAAGTATTTCCATAGAATTTCAATTCATTGCAGCCTAATATGGATCAATTCAGGGATACAAGGGGAAGATTCACACTCAGATGCAGAAAGAAGGCTAGGAATGATAGGGGTAGATACCAAAGGAAAGAAAATTGTAAGTAACTACTTCAAAGTTAAGATGTCGCAAAGGAAAGAAAAATTGTAAGTAACTACTTCAAAGTTAAGATGTCAAGAGAAAAAACATCAATAACTAACTGGAAAGTATACAGATCAAGGAATAGAAAAAAACAGTCCCCAGCAACCTGATCTTTCAAGGAATATCATAAAAATTTTTTAAAAAAAAAATTGCCATTTTCAAACATTTAATTAGGTCAAATCAGAATAGCACAAGCAAGAGCACGCATAGGATACGATGGCATGACCAATGGTAAATCCTCCCTAAAGTTTGGCACTAATCAAAGCCCAAAGCCTATAAGGGTTGATCAAAAATGGGTTGGTTGCCCAACATTAGGGACTATCAATCGATGGCTAGAAGGAATGAAATTTGAAAACTCTGGATTTCCAAAATGATGTATTAGAGATGTCCAATTCTGGATAAATTATGGGACCAGGAGGCTGCCAATTCAGCTTGGTTTTGTAATAGATTTGAGGATTGCCTTAAGATGGAGTCAGCCTCTGCTTATTTCTTAGCTCGTTAGAGCACAAAATCCACCAAATCTAACATTTCAGTTTAAAGAATTATTAAACGTCTTTTATGACAGGGTTCATGAAGCTGAAAGACAGTAACAAGATTCCACGACGAACACTCGGAGAGCTCCTTCGAAATCTCAATCTTAAATATGGATCATGGAAGAGCTATCATACTTCTCATGCAAAGGAAGAACCTTGGTCACACTACAAAGCCTTTGGTGTGCTGGAAGATGCATTTCTCAATGGAGAAATCATACTACTATATGTTTACTGAGAGCATGTCTCCTCCCTGGGGGTTAGACAAAACACTTTTCAACAACACCGTCCTGGTGATGATTGGTTTCTATGGCTTTACAGATGTGAAGAACGAGCTTTCCACAACATCAGGGCCCTAAGATTTTGGGAAAGAAAGACACTACTCAAAGTTAAAGATGTCAAAAGAAAAAACATCAACAAGAACTAGGAAAGTATAAAACCATAATACGGTACCAAAAGCAATTTCAAAAAAAAGTCCCCATCACCCCGAATCATTTTCAGATATCACACAGTTTTTTCCAAATACATTACCCATGATTCAATCAACATAATTTCCACGTCACTCAGAAGCACAGGCCAGAATCCAGCATGGGAGAACAATGGCATGAACAAATGATAAACATGCTCTTTAATACGTTTTTTCCTATCAATGCCCAAGAGACTAAAGTGTTGAGAAAAAATTGCTGTTGCCGCTCACACTACGACTGCATCGATTGGCTAGAAGCATGAAATGTTGAACAGTGGAATCCAAAATAGATGCAACAGAGATATTAAAACAAGTTTTGCATCCATGGTCCCAAGATGGACAAAGTTTGTTGCCTGTTTGATAGATGAAAGGGTATTAGGAAGCACCCCATATAATTAAGTTGAAGACAAAATCACTGGTCTTGAAGACTTTGGGTTTTGTGGGGTGGGACCAGGAGTTGCCAATTCAGCTGTTGTTTTTATGATTCAAGTATTGCCTCAAACTGGAAGCAACCATGTGGTTATTTCTTAGCTTGTGACAGCACAAATACAGCAAATCTAGCCCATTCTGGTTAAAGACGTATTAAAACGTCTTTATGACAGTGGGTTCGTGAGCGAAAGTCATGACCGAAATCCAAGACTGAACACTCTAAAAGAGGCTCTCCTCAGAATCTCAGATCAATATGGCTCAGAACCGCTATCCGACTTTCTCAACAGAGGAATAACTCTGGGGTCCACAGCTTGTTTTGTTGGCAGCTGGGGTTGCACGTCCATAGAGAAATCAGGACATACTTTATGGGGGATCTACACGGAGTGCAGATCCCAATCCGATGCGCATCACTGAGATCCAGATCACAATCATTCCCCTAACACACCGGTGCAGAACACAGACACGCAAGACCCACACACTCAAAAGGGAGGCAATCACCTTCCCTGGTGACCCGAAATGTCAAAAAAAATTTTGTGGAAAAAAAAATTGTATTGGCGTGGGCGGTTCATTGGTAGCCAAGCTTTATTATTACTCTATGTGCCGTATTTTTTTGTGGCGCTTATTTGCCTGACCCCTTATTGTGAATGATTCTGCAAGTTTCAACGAAGATTTTTGGGCTCTATTTGAACCACAGTGGACCAGCAGAAACCTGTAATAGTTGGCTTGCTTGACAACCGATTTCGACGGTAAGACATTTATTCCTGCATCGCATCAATCGTTTTAAAAAACATTTTCTAGGTTTATTTCACCCACCCCCCACCCCCACGGCCTAGGCCTAGCTAAACGTTTTTTAGTGTATAGAGCCGGACAATACCCATGAAGTTCAACAGTGACATGGTTGGTAGCATACGCACACTTAAGACTTGGAAGAGCTTGAGCAAGAAGACTGCAGAATGATGGCCTCAAGGAATGCTGCCTTTTTGGCAATGATTGCATTATTGGCAAACCTTGTGGTCCAAGTGAATAAACTGCGATATAAAGACGCACAGGTGACCCTAAAGGTTCAAAATCTTCCAGATGACAATCACCTGCCGAAAGGTTTGCTTCCTCGATATAGGGGAATCGATTAAACGTTCTCTTTCACATACGGAATATACTAATAATCATGGCAAATTTCTTGGACTTTTTTTACTAAAAGCTCTAACTCAAAACTCGCGTGTGGGGGCCTTGCATCAATCGCGAAAGCTTTCCAAGAACAACATTGCACATTGTTGAAATGCCAATCTTAGTGGCTAATTGTGTAATTTTGATACCGGGCCATGGATGGAAATTTTTACTACAGGGCACAGAATGAGCTCAGTCACATTGAATGCGCATACAACGTAGTTAGAGATGCGATAGGTATTTGAAATACAACTGTCCAAGCCCTTGACCTCTTGAATGTACCAAGGATTTCTGTAAATCCAGCGATCTTGATTACGATGACGAACACTGAATGCATTAAACATAAGCCAGTTGATGAAGACATGTTCTCCAATATGATTACAAAATGCATAGATGGAATATTAGTTGTACTTGAGAGACAGTACAAGTGAATACCGGAGATGACCATAACTGATAACTAAAGAAAGAGCTAGACCACAAGTGTGCAAATTTTCTTGTCGCAAGGATGAGGGCCAGGAAGAATGGGTGTAGTGAACTGGTTAGATGATCAGTGCACAGCTGAACGTGACCGGATATTACATGGGCAATAACGAGGGCTCGAAGAAACGACAAATGTAAATAAGAAAACTGAGGATGTTGTTAGAAAAGGAGAGTCAACCCGAGCTGCAACCAAAGACAAACGAGTTGCAAAGAAAGAAGGCTCTTTAAAGACCAACTCAAAACACAGATATTAGTGATATTCTTCCCGGCCGAATTCCCCCCAATTTGAAGCCAGTATGGCTCGATCATGCTGATTGACTTCTAAACGGTGAATGTGGTTGGTACGAAATATCGTCCAACAGGGTTGATACCGAGACAAGAATACAACTGTATGGTTGGGAAAGGTACGAAAAGCAAGGATGAGAACTGAAACGATCTCTGGTTACAAGATATCATCCTTGGGAAATGACGAAACGTCATGAGGACAGCCATTGACTATAGAAATTCCCAACGCTGCGCTTGCAGCAGATCTTGTCTATGATGATGTAACCTGTATTAACTTGAACTGGTGAGTATCAAAATGCCATTCATTGATGGTATTTAAAGACAAATGTTTTATATGGTGTTTTTAACAATATACATGTAAAAATATTTGTTAGACTCAAACTTATAGGCCTTCAGATTGAGCCTGCGTTGGGGGGTGAACTTGCAACTATCGTACACAAGCTAATTTTGATATTTTAGAAACCTGTAGGTCCTACCTATCTCGCAGATATAAATTGCCCCGAAATTCCTCGGGGGAACATGTTTCAAATGACGTCATCAAAATGGCCGCACAATTTTTGTCTATATTTTGGTATTAAACTTTAGTGCATGACACAATTAGGCTATTTTTAGGTTTTTAATGTAATGGTTGTTGACATTTCTAACAGTTTTGTAATACGCTCAATAAATTGTACCAAATAGTACTAACATTATTACCAGTAGATGACGTCATTATTGCGTGGGCCAGCAAAAAGTGCGGCACTTTCCATATACACACACAAATAGGCGAATCAATGTTGCACTGAAAATGTCATATTTTCTTGCAGGTATTTGGCTCTAAAGAACTATATACAAGTTCTATGTATACAAGTGTTTCGTGCCTATATTTCTAGCAGAACATTTTTCAAAAGTACCGTATATAGCTGGGGCAACGACCCCCCCCTTAGCCTTGACTTTGAAGGCGGGTCATTCCCATTCCCCCCCCCCCCCCCCCCCCCCCCCCCCCCCCCCCCCCGTACATTTGACCGTAGAAGCGGAGAGGGTGTTTCAACAATTGTCCTTGAAGCCTTTTGATGATATGTTTTAGTATTTAGCGGTCCTAAACGAAGTTTCGTGGGGTACTGGTACAGGGTAGGTGGTAACCTCGCAGAAGTGGCTTGTAATTAATACCTGGGATAAACCTATCCATAGTGGCTGGCAACCACCACCCTTAAACCTTCGTCTTACCGGGCGTGTTGGTTACCACCCCACCAGTGAATTTGCTCCGGGGCTGCTAATCTCCAAAAGTTGCATAAAAAGCTTCCCGGTAAATCATTTTTTCATCCTTGTTTAGCAAAAAAAATGACGGTTACACCTTCACCGGGGTTTAGTATGTCGTATGTTTATGTACAACTAGTCAGTTTCCGATCATTTAGAGCTGAAACCGTATGAAAATCCGATAATTCTCTTCTCACTATTTAGCGGCAAAATGGAATGTTCGGCTACTTTCTGTGGAAAATGCCAATATTGCCCCGTCATTGTGACGGCATACTAAGTATGTTAGTACTTATTTTGGTGTCAATTGAAAGAGGAGAAGGTAGTACCTATCGCTATCCATTGGTATCAAAATCATATCCATCGGGTGCTTTATAACAATCTTCGAGGGGGGGTGGTAACCACACCCCCCCTTGGTAAACCCGTGTGACCAAAAAGCTTGGAAGAGCACCCTCTTTTGTTTGTACCACAGGTACGCTCCCTCTTTAACCTACCTCTACGTTTGTTGAACCTTGTATGTTGAAAGCGGGTTTCAATTGTTAAAAACTGCCAATGCCAGCAATAGCGTTTTCCTGGATTTTATGAGAAAGGCGCTTACTTAGGGACAGAGAAATAATGTAGTGTACTCTATGACATAATTATGTACAACACTAGGCTTCCGAGCTTTAAAAAACTGTGACAGGTAACCCACAACACAGTTTACAAATGCAACAGAATGTGCCAAAATATCCTAAATTTTCAGATCGTATGGTGATTATGGCAAATTTTAACGGCTTAATATTATGCGCTCTTCATTCGTTCTTTAACTTCTGCAACAAAAGGCATCCTTTGTTTACCAACAGTTATGATGTTGTGTTTTGTGATGTTTGTGTGCGTTTTGTTTGTCTGTATGTGTGCAAAATGTTTTCTGGATATCTGTGCTTGTACTGTATGCGACTTGCGTGTGTGCGTTTGCACCTTGCTTACCGTGGTGTTTTATTAATTATTTACTCTTCTTTCGCTTTATAATACGGTGAGTAAAAAAATATGACTCCTGTTTGTGTTCGCCCATTTTGCAATTGTTAAGTACAATATACTCTAACAATATTTGGTATCATCTGAAAGCTGGGTTCATTATCTTTAATTTACTGCAAAGATCATTCACATCGGTTAGGTATAGACCGAGCAACAGTCGTTTTTTGATGAATCAAGTAGTAGTCTGTTTTCTGCTCTGTCCAAGCTGGGATTCAGATTGAAAATGAAGGCGGCGTCAGCGAAGGAAATCAGTGTCTAAGAAAGAAATCAAATCGGGCTTATTTATTCCTGGCAGATTTCTTGATTCGAAAGACTGTATAGCTCGGCCTTTGCATAACTGATTGGAATGATCTCTGCAGCAAATCACGATACTGAATAAGCTTTCCCAGTATCATATTGTTAGATATATATTATTTAAAAATTCAAAATGCGTGACACAATCAGGGTCAATTTTTTTGACTCCACCTGTACAAAACACTATCATCCACAATTTGATACAAAGAATAAAACATCTAAATAGTAAACATTCTTTCATATTAAGTACACATCTGAGACTGTAATATATGATACATAATTTACTTTTTTATGTTGGATATTGGGTATAAATACTATAATTAAGGTTATGGAAATTCTTCACTATTGTAAAAACAAGACATTCTAACCCACTTATAAATATTTGCCAGTATGATAAAGCCACTATCTGTGAATTTGCTAAATCAGCAAATCAAAAAAATAATCACATCAGATTTTTGCATGTAAGGTACAAGTACATGTCTCCCTAACATACCCTGCCAAATATAAACTCAGAAGCAACCTATAAGGCCCAAAATCGGAGATTTTATTCATTAATTGTCACACTTACTACAACCCGTACTTGAATGGAGAATCGTATCTTTGAACCCTCTGCCGTTTTCTCTTCTGCTTCCTTTTCGGTCAATTCTACAGCTGGAAAAAGGTCACTTATGGAATTCTACAGACTTATTCCTTCATTTTGAAGCTATTCTGCAAAATTTCAAATATTTTTCAAATCACTGATAGTGTCTTTTAAGCAAAATTCTTTAAAAAAAGTAACATTTTCTCTGGCATAATGTTATCTAAGTAAACTATAGAGAAATACCATTTTTTATATTGGCTGGCATATTGAAAATGCCCTCTAGTCTTTCAATTATCGCGAGAATAACTCAAAATAAATAAATGTTGAACTAGAAATGTATATTTCAATAGTTATGGCTCAAAATCTCAAAGCAAGCTGCAGAATGAAGTCAGTACCTAAAGAGAAAATACTAAACGAGTCATTTGGGCAGCATTTGATGAACGTCATTTGCATATGTTCCCCCAAAGGGGAATTTGGGCAATTTATATGTTGTGAGATAGTCAGGACCCATACTTTCAAAAAAATGCAAAATTAAGCTTGTTTCGATAGTTGCCAGTTTCCGCATTTTTTCTAAGGCACTTTTTAGTCATTCTCTCTTCACCTATTAAAACATTTATTAATTGACTGCCAAAAATACCCGGTAGCCTTTGCCAGCCATTTTTTTGATTTACAGAAGTCTAGGGCGGCCATTTGGATTTTGGCGGCCACATTTGGGATTTGGTGGCCATTTTGGATTTTGGCGGCCATTTTTGGTTTACACAAGGTTACAATTCCTAGTTACATCTATGTCTTCAATTATTTATTCAGCCAGATATGGTCGTGATTTTCCAATTAAATATCACTTGAAATGTAATTTCTAGACTTGCTGTTCTTTTTCAGGGAATCTGTATGGTCCACAGTGGTTCTTTGTGTCTTCTATTGTATTCAATGGAAAGACTGGCCGCATACCGAAAGGCTGTAAATGTTTTTTGATGTAACTTCCTTAATTTGGTCGTAGGAGGGTACATTTTAGTATCATTGGAAAGCATTTTTCAAGCCCTTTCCAATGGTGCCCGTCTAAAAATAATAAACATACTTGAAAGTTTTTGTCACATACCTATTCTTTGGGAGTGACAATCTCACAGAGACCACCTCTAAAAATCTTCTCGATTGGCTCGAAACAGTAATTATTCGATTTGATAAGGACCGTACTAAAGGAGACATTAATCGGGCTTCAAAATTTGGTACTTCAATTTTATGGATTACCTATGACATATGTCTAAATTACAATGATGGTTTCATGAATGGAACTATGTACAAAGTTCAGGTGTACAGTCTGTTTTGACCCTGTGGTATATAATTAATTTGTGCACATTTCAGCATGTGTGGGTACCTGCAGCATATCCAGTTGATACCACTAGAATAGTGTGGGAAATTTCAAGGGGGTGGTTTGGGGAAAGAAAAATGCCACTTCATCGCAGATAAAGAAATGTTCAACAAAGGAGTACCGGGTCTGAGCCAAAAATAGTCATCATCAAAGGTGAAATTTCCAAAATTGCTTGTATAAGTGAATATTGTCATAGTTTGAGTAGAGTAATAATTGAAGTTCATGGATCAAAAAAACTTTTTTCGGTAAAAAATTAGACACGTGGCGAGATATAAACAATTTTAAAAAATTGAAAATTGCGCCCTCGCGCTGGGGGTGGGACGGAATTTGGGACGGAATTGAAGAAATTGATTATAATCAAATAATTAATAGGAGGTAACAACACACCAAAAATTGTTTGTGATAATTAAGAGGAACAATTAGTAGGATTATTTTGATACCAAAAAATGTGACCTGGGTTTTTGAAATTAAAACAATCCAAAAAACAAATAATAATTCCGTCACACCACCATTTTGTGAGGGTTTTTTTTTTTTGATTTTTAAGGTCACGAACCAAACAAAAAATATTAAATTTCAGAAAGCATGTCAGGACCTCAATCTTAGGAAACTAAATTTCTAAACAAGAAATCATGGTTTTAATACAGTTTATAATATTTTGTGATGGTTTTTATTGTTTTGATCCCTCAATGTGTGGTGGGACGGAAGAAATTGTGGTGGGATTGGGACGGAATAACACATGGCGGGCCTGAATTTGGAAGTTTGTTATCTGGAGTTTTAGATTTTTTTAGTAATCAAACTATCTCAGATTTTCAAGTGAAAGAAACTTGTATCACTCTGGCCCCTAAATCATAAAAAAAAATCTAGAAGTCACCTGATTGAAAAACTTTTATCAATTCTTGAGCAATGAGCACTCAATCGTATGGTTGGTGATGATTGTAGACCCACAATGTGATCAAGATATACCTGGAACATCAGAAACTTCTTCAGTGTCTCAGAAAGTGACTGGGGTACAGGGCTGGGTCCAAGTATTTTAATGAACAATGAAGTGTTTCCGCGGTGGTTTGAACGCCGTTTGTAAAGACTTGCGCATCATCATATTAATTTGTGTGTGTACGGTGGTGGGTGTGTGTGGGTGTCGATTGTAAAGATTGAATTGTTCAAATTTGTGTGTGTGTGTGCATGTTACATTTGTATTATAATAATTTGTGTGTGTGTATGTTACATTTGTGTGTATATTATTGATTGTGCACACGTGAAAAGTGTAAAGACATAAGCGCAATAACTCACAATCTTGTGTGTGTGTATGTTAGGTTATTACACAAGCAAATAAATGCAACTCTCTAGGCCTACGTGCACACCCGCAGGTGTAATAAACGCGCCAGTAAACGCGGTGGTGAAAGTAATAAACACCCAATTCATAACCCAAGCATATGCATCTACGAGCACGTGGAATATTACAACACGCCCTAAATACACAAACACACACACACAAAACAAACGAACAAACAAAACAAGCAAACGCAACACACAACAAACGATTAACGCACCATCGTTGAACCCTAAAGGATTATGTGTACACACCACAGCGATATATACACACAACAAGTTGATAGGCCGCAAGATTATGTTAATTGTTGCGGGCACTAAGGAAAATAAATTAAAATATCATCGCAAAGGTAATATCCGGTTGAACAATAACAGACGTCGTTAGATCTATATTTTGTACGAGTGCTGTCTCCTCTAGTAGTAGTACGCGAAAGTTTTTTCATGTAAGCTTCAAACGTAACGTGATATGATTGCCGGGATTTTGCTCCTATGCATCATGGCCCTGAGCTGAGACAGATTTTACATGTTAATGGAATTGAAAAGTCCCAAACATTCAAGTGTACAAATGTCAGATCAAATGTACGTTGTAAATTAGAACTATGACATGGAGGACTGAGTAAGACGTGTGTAGCTAGCTACACCCATGAATGTTGTGTCTTCAGGCTTTGCTCAGACTCAGTACAACCCTCAGTGGGTTATATCCCACCGTCTGGTAACCAAAACAAGAGGTCAACATTTATCTTTTAACACTACTCGTTATCTACTGACCTCTGGTTTGGTACCGCTGGTAAACGGGAAATGTACATATAACCAGAACAGTCGAAATGTGCGAAGTGCACACCTTTTCATAATGCTGTACACTTACAAAAAACTATATTGTCCAAATAACCTCCACTTGTGTGCTCTAGATCCTCGTCCATCAACCATGGTACCATTATTTTTGATATGTCCTCCAGGCGATAAAATTTATGTAAAAAGAAGGGCCTACGAAATACTCGAGAGAAGTTTTCACGCAGATGTTGACATCCAATTTGAACCTTGACTTGTCAGGTCGCTAGAGCTATCCCAAGGGCGTATTGAACTCGAAAAAAGGAACGCGCCCTCATTGGTCTTGTTTGGGTGATTGAAGGTGTAGCGTTCGTATTATTATTGAAGGTGTTCTTTTACCAGCCGTTACGAAAAAATGGGCATCGTCATATCGCGCAAGGTATTGTGGATTTTGCGCACACATTTTTACTATAAAATAACTTCAAAATTGCAGTGCCTGATCTGTTAGTATAAACAACAGTGGCCATACCCATAACCAGACCTTACAAATGGGGGGGTGGGGTGGGGGGACTGGGGGGGTAAGGAAACAGAAAAGAATTTTCTGAGGGGGACAATTTGGATCCTTCTCCGTAAGCACTAGGTTATTCTTGGGGGGGTGGGGGGGGGTGTTCTCATATTGGGATAAGATGGGTATGTGCCCAGTCCTCTAAGCCCTTCATTTTAGAACCATTTCAGTTCCAGATACCCTAACTTGTTTTATTCAAGCTTATATTCTACCACTTTCTTGCTTTTTTAAGCAAAAAGTAGCTGGAAATTTATCGAACCGATTTTTTTTACTATTATTTTTTGGTGAAACCTTCAACTAACAGTAACCTAACTGATTAAAATGGCTTTTGTGACTAAAGTTTAATTCATCTCATCTCCAGTTGACTTTAGATTCCATTTTCAAATCAATAACCCCGGGTCGGATAGATTAGCTACCTGGCAATTGATATTATGACATGATGCAAACCCAACTGTTTATTTAAATTGTGAGTCGCCCAAATTTTCTAGTTTAAAAAGAAAAATCTAACCCTCCTTTCGTCCATTCAGAAAGGATTTCATGTTACTACTTCTCTGCTCCAAATAGCACCCCAAAAATCTTGATTTATCTTCATATAAAACGACTGGCCCGTGATAGTACCGTGCGTTCACAATGTCCTGGCCCGACACCCCAGCGAACACGTTTGAAGGCGCGTCAAAAACACTCCAAACAATAACCCAAACCTCTCGTCCGAGTTTTCACGTGTATGACCCTGGTAGGACCAGGGTGTGACCTTTCACCTGTATTGCTTCATCAGGTTGGGACTTATGGGAAAAATGTGATTCTGCCTTGTTCCCCCCAAATTCGTCCAAAATCGTTTTTGTGCTTTTTTCGCCTGAAGCTTGACAGCATATGGAAGGAAGTATGTGCGATTCTTCGTATCATAGAAAATTTTCAGGGAACTGCTTTTGTTGTTGTAAATTGAGGAAGGAGGAAATACTGGTTTTATTAATTCTGTTCATTTCTGCAATGGCTCGTTCTGAAACCCAGAGGGGCCGTTCAATGATAATGTAAAGTGTTTAAGATAATGGCGACCCTATGGTTTCAGTTAATGGAACTATATCCCACTGACACGATTCGATCTGTGTAAGCCTCGCATGAGTATTAAACAAACGCATCATTAACGGGAGTGTAAAGGCAACTTATACATCGGTACTGTATATGTCATATCATTTGGATTTCAAGAGAATGAGATTTCCAGAAGAAGCGCCCCCAATTTTTTTCGAACCGAGTTTTTGGCAATTTGAATGCTTCCAATGTATTAGTCACATCGAAGTGGAATAAGGGTTGTTTACAATCAGGGTACCTCGGCTGTCTCATTTGGGGTGAAAAATAAAGTTAAATGTAATTTCAGTAGTGATGTTTTAATTGTAGGCAAGTCAAGAAGTATAATTCCAAAATTTTGAGGCGTCATGGTCTTCGTGAACCATTTGTTATGATGATCAAATGTTACATTTTTCGCGGAGGCAAGATTTTGACAGAGGCCTTCATTCATTTTAATGTGGGTGAAAAAAATAAAACGTGCTTGATTATTTCAGTATTAATATTTTTGTATTATAGATAATTCAAAAGAGTATGTGGTCCAAAAAGTGGACAGGGGGGTGAGATTGGAGGTATTCAGGAAAAAAATATGGTTAGTTAGTAAACTTGTGATGTTTCGGAAAGGACAGATTTTGAAGGAAAACACTGACTTCTAACATTGATCATGTGTGATACAGGAAAACTTAAGGGTAGCCACCAAGTGTTTAATACATGTATTAGAACATAAACAGAGTTTTTATAGAGAATACCACAAATCAATTTGGCAATTTAGTTTAAGCTTTATGAGCCTAAATAGGGAGAGGAATTTTTTGAGGAATTTGCCATAATTTCAAATGATACCGCATGTAACCAAATGGTCATATTCTTTTAAATTTTTGGGATTTAATTACCTTTGCTTCAAATGTTATCCTTAAATGTTGATGTTGTCCCAAATGTTCTTTGACAGTGCTGAATCTACTTAAATATCAAAATATTAACGTACTTCAAATGAGGACCGGATTTGAAGCAATTTCATGTATTATGTACACATTTTGTTAGTCATCAAGCATTTCAATGGTTTTCTTTGCAGCTGTAGGTAGTGCTTTTGGTGTCTTTAAGTTGGCATAGTACCAATTATGAGAAAAGTACAGGAACATTGTTTTATGGGTCACATTGTCGTGTTCAGCCAAGAGGTACGGATTGTTAAAACAACCCATAAGCGAATACGCCGTCTTTATGTAATAATATGAGGATTAAGTACTTTTCTGTCGTGCACGGACAG
>JAMKCH010005801.1:0-99416 GCA_023653785.1 Ophioderma brevispina
AGTCAGTATACATGTTGCCATGGTAACAACCTCCAGATCAAGGCTCAAGAGAAAATAGGGGATTAGTTTTAAAATGTCACATGACATAAATAACGAAAAAACGTGTTTGAAAATTTTAAATTAAATATTTCTTCAGGACACTCCATCCGTTAATAACCAAATTACAGGTTGGAATGATGTTCTTTAAAGTACCAATAGAAGGATCACTCCTACCATCCCTCGTTCAAAGTTAAAAGGGGGTCCATAATGGCCCGGGGGCCAGATTACCCCACTTTACCCGATATCGTTGCATATGCATTACATAGGCGGAGAAAGCGAGGGTAGGGTCGTGGAGGCTTGCCATAATCGTCCCTCCTAAAGCTTACGACCACCTCTGTTCCTAAATTTGTGAAGAGTCACCATGTGACGCGTGTTATTAAATGCACCTTTTCCCCCAGCCAATTGCTACAAATCTTCAGTAAAAAGTTGTTTTTTTTTTTTTCCAGATTGGGCCATATGCCTTTTACGCAAGAAAATTATGCTAATAATATGTAATTGCAGTAATTTCCTATCTACACACTTCAGCCTACGTTCACTACAATAAAATATGCTATAATATGGTATTAGCATAATTTACCGGATTATATACACTTCGGCCTACGTATTTACATTGAAATAACAGTTTAGTTAGTAAGCACATTCCTAGGCCTTAGCTACCCTTTTTACCTTCACTGCAAACGTAAAGTGTTTTTAATTTTGTCACAGTCAGTTTTTTCCAAGCCCTAGAAGTGTTCAACAAAACAGCAAAATCAAAAATACTTTTCGGGCAAAAGGTGGGTATGACTGAGCCCATGCTTCCTATAAATCACTAAAAAGCATTTAAATTCAGCATCGTTTTCTACATTTCTAATCAGAGCAATGAGAATTTTATAACGTGAACGACCCTCTTAAACGTGTTTTTAAACACTGTTAAAAGTGCCACAAAGGCATTTAGGAAGGCTAACACTATGATAGTGTTTATTGGGTCTAAACACATGAACAGTCATGCGATGCGCACGTCTTTAGAACTAAACACATCTGTAAGGAAATTGTGTTAGAATGTAAACATCTGAAACCTAAAAATGGGTCAGAAATTAAATGCTTAGGAAGGGCCAAAAGTGAGACAAATAGTGTTTAGGTACGTGTTCAGACCTGGAACACATGGATTTAGTGTTGTAAAACACATTGAATATAAATAATATTAGACGGAACTCAGGTTTCCCTATTCTAGATTTACGTGCATCGCATTACTGCTCATCTGATACTATATAGATCGATCGCCACCATTCTGATTTCCACACACTAAATAGATCGGTCTGGCACCCCTGGCCGAAAAGTGTTTGGAAAAGGTAAAAAAGTGACGTCTTAAGTTCAAATTGGAAAAAAGAGTAGAAACTGGAACTTCCTGGGCCATATTTTGTGTTAGAAATTATGTAAAGGTAAAAATCAGCAAGATATCAAAATGTCTGTGAGTCTTTCTACCGAGTAATTACAGTACTAATTTCACCATCCCATAGGAATATTTTGACACAAGCCACAGTTTCAGAGGGGATCGGAATCATCGTTGTCTCAGGCTCGTAGTCGAAAACTCCAGTGGTCAAACTATGGATTCTTCTTTGTGAATGGGGATGCAGAGGTCTAGCATCCAAGGTAACGCAAATTAAAACAATGCGTCGCTTCGTTATGGAAATTTACGTTTAATTAGGGCCATTTTGTTACATAAACCAATGCAATTTATTGGTGTGTGATACCTATAGGCGATGGGTGTAGGAGACTAGCAAGAAAAAGCTTGTGACCCCTTACCTCTAGTACATTGATTGAACTTGTTCTTGTCATCTTGAGATCAAGACTAGTTACAGACCAATAGTGTACCTGTGGATCTACGGGGTTGGGGGGGTGTAAGCAGACAATTGAAGATTGAGTAGTTCTACAGAACAAGGTAAGTCAATTAGAGCTGTGAAATACGTGTACACTGGCTGGCTGATCATTCAGATTGAGAAGTGAGTGGCGAGCTAGTCTACGATACGTTGCCAAAATTCAGGAGTCCTGGCTTGTGCAGTGTTATATTACCGTAGCCGATTTTGAAGTACCCTCACCATATGGATAAAGCATAACACAAGCTTTTGCTGACCCGGTGTACAATGATGAGGCTGCTCTTCCAAATTGTGGGGCATTTTGAGTCATGTTTTCAGCTGTAACCTGCCTTTTGGCTTGACACACATGTACACGCTGTCCGATAAAACCCCACTTATAGCCCCTTCCCCCGAATTACCCCCCCCCCCTTCATTTCCCAAGGGGCAGGTGCATGAAGATCAAAGAGTAAGTTATTTTATTTTCTGTATTACTAATAAGCAAAGAAAATCAGGCAATGTTTTTGTTTCTCCTATTCTGGTCTTTTAAGTAGAGTCCCCACACAAAATCTCCAGTAGATACTAGAATATGCCATTTTTTAGGAAACATTACTTTTCTTGCTCAGTTCTAAAATAATGAAATTATTTCTCATAATGATCAAAATTTGTCAAGATGGGTTGAATAGACATGAATGCCATTGATTTTACAAATCTGAGGGTTCTGTAGATTCACCACCACTAAATAGAGTCTGGTCTGGCACCCTCTGGCATAAAAGTGTTTGGGAAAAAAGGTAAAAAAAAAGTGACGTCCAAGTTCAATTGAAAAATATAGAAACTGTAACTTCCTTGTGGCCATATTTTTGTTTTTAGAAATTATTTTTAAATGGTAAAAATCAGCAAATCTCAAGACAAAAGGTGTGAGGCTTACTACTGAGTATTACAGTCAATGTTACACCCTTCCCATAGGAATATTTGACTAGAAGCCACAGTTCAGAGGGGGACGGAACTATCGTTGTCTTCATGTGCAGTAGTTCGAAAACCATGGTCAACTTATGAATTTTTTGCTGAATGGTATGCAAGAGGTTAGCAGCCAAAGAGGTAATGCTAATAAATGCATGAGTCGCTTCGTTAATGAGAATAGTTTTTTTTAATGGGCCCCATTTTGTACAAGGGACTTTTCAATAAACAACGGCCTTATTTTTACCAAAATCTCAGTGAAACCGATGTACGCTCAAACGATTGCAAACGGCATGTTATGACCTTTTTAAACTTTTGGGATATGTGGGGAGGGTCGGACGCTTCTATCACCGCTCCTCCAAAAGGTCCCGCTTTGACTCTTATTCCATTCTCGCTTGCAAAATGTAATTTTAAGAGAACCAAAACCAGTTGGTGACGAAGAATTCATTTAAACGAAATTCTTTTCGTTCGCAAGCTGCAAGAAGAAAAAATCGTGGTGAGTTTTGTCGAATTTTTCACGTGCTCCCGACCACACAAACGACTGCAGGACGACTACAAGGACTAGTTTCCAGAATTGGCCAAAAACTAACAACGAAAAAGGAACATACTCACGATTTTCGAAAAATGAAAACGGCCAATTGGCACCAGTTTGGAGCAGTCTGGAAGTGGTTTTCTAGCAAAATAATGGGGGGAAAAGAAAAGACTACAGACGACTCTGTACAGAACAGTGGCCCATGACCTTGCCCAAAACTACACATCAAAAGAAGACTGCTCACGATTTTCAAAATTGGTCAATCGGCACAGTCTGGAGCAGTCTGGAAATGGAAGTGGGTTTCTTCAAAAAAATTGGATGTGTGACTGAGACCTTAAAAAGATTGGATTCAATTTAAAAATTGAACACTGTCAAACTTCTTGCGCCTCTCCTTAAGGACAAGTTCTGGTACTTAAGATCACGTTTCAGGGTCCCTGCCAGAATGTCTACAATATTAAGCACTTCAATTTAAAACTTTTGTACTCGAGATTGTTAAAAAGGTCGCTAGCCTTAGAAGTCTAAGATATTTGGCAAAATAATATGCAACATAGCCATCGATTCCGGCGGTCAATGTGCATTCCATGCACACACATTGGTATTGGCACCAATTTGAGTTTTTAGTTGCTCAGAGGTCCGGATATTTTCAAAATTATGCAAAAATGCAGCCATTGAAAATTGAAGGGGACCACCTCAAGGAAACAATCTGACAAATATTTGGTTCATCTTCAGTAAGACATTGGAATTTGCCTGAGCATGAAATATTCTATAAGAGGATCAAGGATTACAAGGTTGTACAGCTTATTCCGTAAAAGAGTTGTTACTCTAGTCTAACTATGAAATCTTACACCAAGGGCACCCAAATTTACTGAATCCTATACTTTGCATTAACTGGTGGGGATATCACAAACACGGCATGCACAAAATTCGGCAAATCTATATTGCTAGAAGTCTAGTTTTAAGCAAAAACTATGCCTGAAAACTGGCGGTCATTTGAAATTCAAAATGGCCGCTGAAGGAAACAATCTGCGGCACTTTATGGATGTTAAATTTGTGTTCCATTGCATCGCAAACATGGGTATTGCCGCCAATTTGAGCTTTCTATGTTGCTCAGAAGTCCGATTATGAGCAAAATATGCTGAAACATTGCGGCCATTTTGAAAATATAAGATGGCCGCTGCACGAACAAATCTGAGACTTTCTGAAGGTAATATGTGTTCCTTGATAGAATCAAACATGGGTATTGCTACCACTTTGAGTATTCTATGTTGAATCAGAAGTCCAGATATTGAGCAAAATATGCTTGAAAATGGCGGCCAAACGGAAGGGAGAAAAAATGGAACAATTTGATTGGATTCCTGGAACCCAATTATCTAATTTTAAGACTAAAATTTCCAATTGTGCAAAAAAGCCAACAAATATCAAACCATCAACAAACAGCCCATACTAGCTCCTGTGCTAAGGATTTATGTACGATGTTTCCATTTGTTTGCCACCTCAAGAAGAGAAAGTTGGTCTGCGCGGGCATTCACTGGAGACGGAACATTAACTTCTTTATTACAGGCTAACCAACTTTGAAAATGTCCGTTCATATCAATACAACTTAATTGAAGTCAACCTATTAATATTTTACGGGCCGGACAAAATCCTGTTGTTACATACTCGTTACCATTAACAAGATAAAGGGGGATGGGTCGATTTAAGGATATGAAGTTTTATCTGGATAGATTTGACTTACATTCCAAATCTCCATCTGCAAAGTTTTGCGCCGCTATTTCAATCCCTTTTAATTGAGAGCCCCAAAAAACGTGATTTGTAAGCCCCATAGAGATCTGTGTAGAAATTATATTTTATGGTCGACCAAAATGGGGCACATTTCTAGCTCATATTCCAAAACCAAATATTCCCTTAGCTCAAAGATTTTCACAGGGTAAATAGAACATAGTAGTTTCTCTGATACAAAAATGGTGACCATGCCGATTAAATCTGGGGCTTCTGGGGACGAGGCATATTAGCGATCCGGCCATGACCTTTAAAGGACTCACCAGGGAAAAAAGCTTTCAAGGTTCTTATAAACTTAATTTTAGATTTAAAACTCTTACTAAATATAAATTTTGATCGATAATAATAATAACAAATATAAAAAAGATAAAAAAACTAATTGCAAAGATACTCTTAGAAAACATGCATCATTAAAATGTATTTCAGCCATGTTGTAAAAAGTTTACAAATTATAATTAAAATGGTAATGATCGGCCTCACCATATGCGCATTAATTTGGGACATGTGACGCGTAAGGAGGGTGCGTATTTCAAGGTTTATTCTCAAAAAAATAGAACGCACTTGTATATCACATGAAATTCCCTGCAGGTATACCAACTTTTCTGTCAGTATCTCTGATTGGGCTCATTACATGGAATAATATAACATTGATATTACCTCTTGTCAACCAATAAAATGTACATTTCATACATCGTCAAACATGTAAGTGACAAGAGAGATTTTTTTGGATACAAATTTCTCTCAAATTTCACTGGATCTGTGTAGACCACCTACCGGAACGTTTCGAAGGGTATTGGACAACCAGGTGCAAAAAAAACCACACACCTTGTTTTAAACTTGCCTGCTATCGTAATCGTTTCCCCAGAGAAAAACCGTGCTCGGACTTTCTGTCGTGCACGACCAGAAACTACTAAATAATCATATATTACATAAAGTCGGCTGTTGCTTATTCACTTAAGGGGTGTTTGCATTGGTAAGCATTCCAAAATTGTAAAACACAGGGGTTCGAGAAAACTTGGGGCGCTTCGTCCTGGAAATCTCATATGTCTCTTTAGTTTCTTACCACGTCTCTGATTGGCTAAAATATCATAAAATAACACCAATATTGTTAAACCAATCAAATCGGCTTCTTGGCCCCGCGTGGGTTAATTAGGGCCCAGATATGTTCAAAGGAATAGGCCAGCCTATGAATGCACTGCAAATATTGCAGACACGAATAGTGGGGACTTGGTTCACAAGTACTTTATCCTTGATAATAAAAAAAATGATGAAAGCACTGGCAGAACACCTTTCATGACCCAAGCTTGGATTCGTTTATTGCTAGTTACCGTTGATGGTTCATTTGTTTTCGTTTTTTAAGCGTTTTATTAGGCCCCCAAGTATGTTTTTTTTTTGTCCCTTTATTCGGGAATAGAAATTTTTCGTCTATCATTAATTAACTTTAACAATAAACGTAATTTTATCAGGTGCTATAATTCACACGCCTTGCGTTTTATGGTATCCTCATCTCAATTGAATTAATGTCTATTTTCATATAATCATATATTTTGTTATGCATTGTTGTTGAGATGGAATTAAATATGAATGAATGAAGAAATGTAATGAATGAATGAATTTCAAGGTTTCCACCGGTAAATATTGAAAGGTCCACTTGTCTTTGAAAGACACACCCATAGGTTGTATGTTTGGCATGGATTCCAAAAAGGCATAGGTTATACTATATATGACTTATTAGTCTGAATTATGAGGTAAAAACTGTAAAAATGGTGAAAAAGTCAATTTTGGGTTTTTTAAAAAAAAGGGTCAAAATTAAAAAGTGCTCTAAAACTTTTGTAAAACGTGGTTAAAGTTGTTGGTTGAGCTCCAAGAAGGAAAAATATAGGAATAGTTGTGACTTCTTACGGTTGCGTTGTTAAACCAAAATGGCGAATCAACAGCTATTGCAGCTATTGGATTCTATTGACCTGTTGACCTATTTTGTTGGAATAGCGTTGAAAACTAAGAATAAACAGATGATGAGACAAACTATTCCTTATTTCACCTTAAGGGAAACAATGTGCACCAAATATTACCTGAATCAAAGCAACTTTTAACTTTGACCCACGTACACACCAAAATGGACTTTTTCACCATTTTTACAGTTTTTACCCCATTCCGAAACTATAAGCCATAGAGAGTGTAAACTATACCTTTTTGGAATCCTTGTGACCAGACAAACATCATGGTGTGCTTTTCAACACGATTGGAACATTAAAATTTTGACCCCTGTATAACCTTGAAACCCAAGCTGGGGTCCATTAAGGGGGATCGGCAAGTGCTTCCGTCAATTTTATGAATTATCAATGCCTAGAGTACTTGTGTGCAAAATTCAAAATTTTATCCGGAAGCGCACACTCTTTCACTACAGTCCCCTGCTAGAACACTATAGACGCATCCGGACGTGTACCAAACGTGTTCTAGAGGTATTCAACGAACCCTTGCAGAACGTATTCGATACCTGTAACAGACGTTTAACACCTGTAGAACGTCTTTTAGGGGTTCTGGCTATGTTCTGTAAATGTTCAAAACACGTGTTCAAAATTAGACCAAGTAGCCAAAGGGGGGAAAATGCTCAGATAAGGACAAAGGTGGCGCACCCCTGGGAAGAACATATTTTTTCCTAAAATTATAAAAATCAGTTCTACGTGTTCTCACGTCTAGTATGTGCACATTTCTTGAAAATGAATTTAATGTAATCTCATTTTTCCTTCCCTGATTAACTAAAGAAATCGATGAAGTATTAAAGATTTAACCTTTAGCAATGACGTTTGACATTTGACGATTTTTGCCTTATACCTCTGTAACCATACGTTGAAGGTAGTACAAACTATACCTTTTTGAATCCTTGTAACAAGACGAACACTTTGGTAACCTTCTTGGTAACCTTCTGGATTCCGCCCACACTTTCGCGAGGGGCACCCCCACTAGATTTGTTCATTAACCTTCATGGTAGACAAATCCACTGAAATAATGCTCTGCTCTCCACGGTCACGGAATTGCTCCAGATGACCCAACTATCAGGTGTTATTACCTGTTGTTGTGGACCGAGAGGGTGATAAAGGAAGAGCTAAGGCTCACGCGTAAGAAAGCGGTATGACAAATACGTGGCGATGGGATTGGCTGGAAACGCAAGTGAAAGGGCCCGATGCGCGATGGTGCGATTACTATTAGACTATTGTGCAATTAACATGATAAAGGGATATTCTTATTTTTTTCATTTAAAAGGCTATTTACCAAGTACCAGAGCATTCCAACATTACAAAATTAAAGGACCGTTCTTCAATTTATCTTTTAAAGGGCCATTGCATCATTTACCAATTAGTCATTCCCTTCATTTATTGGGTCATCCCAAAACGGGCTACAAAGAACCCCCGGTCACAACCCACCAAACTACAGGTGCCACGAATCCACATGGGCTGTGACTGCTCTTGATTTAGGATACGAATTTCTCTCAAATTGCACTAAATCGGTTGAAAACCACCTACCGAGAACATTTGGAAGGTTTAATGGACAAACAAGTAGGGTACAAAAGAAAACCGCAGCCCTTGTTTTGAACTTGCCTGCTATCGTAATCGTCCCCTTAGAAAACCACGCTTTGAATTTCTGTCGTGCACGACAGAAAATACTAAATCATCATCTTATTACATAAAGTAGGCGTATTAGGCTTATTCACTTCAGGTGTGATCTAATACATTGGTAAACATTCCAAATATGCAAAAAAAAAAAACCGGTTCGAAAAAAAAAACAATTGGTGCGCTTCTTCTAGGAAATGCCCTCATGTCTCTATCATGCCAATTGATTGGCTAATTACATCATATAATCCAAACAAACCAGTCCAATTGACCGCTATAGAGTCTAAAGGGTTAAAGTCTAACTCGAAACTAACTAGCTTGACATAGATATATAGATTGCCAGTGAACCGCGCTTGCTTTGGCTCTACCACAAGATGTGAGTTAAAGTACCTGTAATCAGAGTTAAAGGTAGGGCAACTAGTGCAGAAAATGGTAAAGAAGGGAGAGGGTCATAAATCTCCATTAACCGCTCAAACGACATGGGTTCTCTAGTCATATTAGTATCAAATAAGATATGTCTGCATATGTCTGATGCATTGTAATTGACCAGTTGTATTGTAAGTGTAAACTGGTCAGGCGTCAAAAGGTCACATTGTTGTTGAAAAAGAACTGTTGTTAACAAACGCAAGGCGTCCCAATTATAGGTAAGGATGTTCACTGGCTCTTCTGAAACAAATATGAAAACATCATTGTCAGCAACCGCGTAATATATCGTAGAGTTTGTACGACGAAGAAGCAACGCGTCCATTTCCTGATCGTCTGCGCAGTTATCTATCACCTTGTGTCCGGTTGCTAGGTCCATAACGTAATAATCTGTGCCATTTCCTCCGTAGAGTCGATCATAACCTTCTAGACTCAACAATATATCATGGCCATTTAAACCCTTCAGGATATTATCGTCTTTGTTTCCAATCAATATATCATTATAATCAGACCCAAAGACATTCTCTACCTGCTCAAGAATGTCCCCTTCAGCATCTGAAAAAGACCCCTCCGCCAGTGCAAGGTTGACCAAAACTCCCGACATCTTACTGAAGTTACCCATGTACATTACCGTATCAGATCCTGGCCCGCCATCTACCTTGTCTCTACCATTTCTTGGGATAATGACATCGTTGTCATAGCCACCGAGAATCCAATCGTTGTGACTACCTCCGAATATGAAGTCGTTTCCATCTCCTCCAAATAAGAAATTTTCTCCATCCAAGCCTTTTATGACATCGTCACCAAACCCGCCGTCTATGATATCAAGCAAGGGGCCGCCTACCAGATTGTTATCTAGCCTATTACCGTGGATCTCATTTGACACTATTTGACTACCTTTTACGCCACGGAAATCTTCACCCGGGGAGTCAAGCAGTTCTACATATTGATCATATGTTGCATCAGATACGTCTATTATCAGCGGTATTTTACGCCAAGACGTTGGACCCAGCGTTGGACATTCGTCTTCGGTGCAGTTGTTGAATTCTTCATGCTTGTTCTTTATGACAAACGTACGTCCTTCATCAGTCCGAAATACCACGTGTTGAAAGTGGTCAGATTTTCTGAAATTATTCAATAGAATATTAACACTGTCTCTTCCCTTTTGTCCTGTGAGTCTCAAATCATTGTCACCTTCATAGGTTACATTTAGCAATGAATAGTCACTGATTATTTTGATTACGTCATATTCTAAATCATTTGCAAAGTTATCAATCACGTGAATCGATTGGGATCCTGCTGATTTGATAACATATTCGTCACTACCATTACCTCCGACATAGTAACCAGAACCAGATCCCGTGTTGAAATGATTGTTTCTGTCATTTCCAATCAACACGTCTGCCAAGGGTGAACCTGTCAGTGTGGTAAGTAATGGCGTTTTGCAGTTGACAAAGACAAAGTTGGCATTTCTGCTGTTGGCTTGACTGGAAGACGATGCTAGCCCTGTTGATTTTCGATTGAGTGGAGAGTAACTCCTTTTTTGTTTAAGGTGACCGGAATGTTTTGCAATTGATTCTGTTTTTATAGATGTCCTTATTTTCTCATTTAATGGAAAAGCGTGTGAGATTTCATTCTGCATTTCAAGTGATAGTTTACAAGCTTCACACATTATCTGCTCGTATTCGTCACCCATACTTGCTGTGATTTGCTTTAAACTGCTACTCTTTGATGGAAAATTGCAACCGCCAATGTTGGCATAGATAGACACATTCGATCGTGACCCATCTATTTCTAAAGGTATTTTTACCGGCGTCTTTACATCGCCTTCGGATATTTCGAATAAAATTCTGTCCAGGGATTGAATCTGTAAGTGCCTAAAACGTTCTCCTGCAAACCAATCTTGTACCCGAACTCCCATGTTCGAAGTAAGTATCCATAGGTCGGAATGGGTACGATTTACAGAAATGTCATTGAATGCAGCCCGGAATATGATTGTATCAATGGTCAAATCATCTGCTTCATTGTTAATAACCTTATCGCCATCATTTGGTTCTATTATATAGTAATCGGTGCCATTCATACCTTCAAGGTAATCTGTTCCTTTGCCTCCGTCAATAATGTTGGTGCGGTTGTTCCCAATTATTATGTCATAATATGGCGATCCTTGTATTCTAAGAACGTGATCAAGGCCTGGGCGCGATGCGTTGATTTTCTGTCCCCTCGTTGAATCCATTCTATTTATCTCGAACGCCACAAGTGGTTGACAGTTTGCAATATTTATATAGCACATTTTCCTTGTAGAAATCTTAACAGCTATCAAATCAGCTGTTATCAGAATAAGGTGCTGATGCTCTTCACCTGCAAACCAATGTAGCAGCGACGCGCAG
Organism: Ophioderma brevispina; assembly: GCA_023653785.1. NCBI lineage: Eukaryota > Metazoa > Echinodermata > Ophiuroidea > Amphilepidida > Ophiodermatidae > Ophioderma > Ophioderma brevispina. The sequence continues at coordinate 11,561 of JAMKCH010005801.1, forward strand.
GTTGCATTATCATTTCTGTCATATATACGTAAATTGTTTCCTTCCACTTCTGTTCCTATATTTTTCAATTCGATTTCTAAATACAGAAAATCGTTTTAAGGTCATTGGCAAGGTTGTTGATATCATCACATCCTTCTCCTTTCTTGATAATATATTTGTCTTGTCCGTCTAGTCCAGCAATGAAGTCTTGCCCATGTCCGCCATCGACAATATTAGCTTGACTATTCAAAGTGATATTGTCGCTGTAATCAGTACCAATAAGTACCTTTATTGTATCATATGGTGGAGAAGAAACATCAATCTGTTTTGGTTCATTTTCATATTTCAATTGCATGGCAACTGCTATCAACTCTGGTCTTGCAGGGACAACAGGAGATATTTCAAACATGACGCGTTCCTGTGCCACAAAAATCATGTGCTGATATTTGGGGTCCTTTTGCCAGTGCTTGATATAAACTGAATGCGTATCAAGATAGGTCAACACCAGATCACCGGAGTCCTCAATTCGTGCGTTAATTGACGTAAATGGTACATTAATGTACAGAACATCAATTTCTCCATCCAAGGCATAGTTGTTTACTGTTGTGTGACCGCCTCCTTCAGGAAGAATGTACATGTCTGATCCTTCACCACCCTCTACGTTGCTTCTTTGAGGGCCAAGATAAAAAACGTCTTTTCCCCCTCGACCCCTTATATCATAATAATAGGTCTGTAGCGAATATCCTAGATCAAAGGAAGTTCGGAGACTTTGTACAGCAAAAAAATTGTTATCCTGATCGTTGCCTTCATACCGACCGTAAAGTGACGTGTTGTCGCCCTGTATCCCAGTGGCAATTTTTACTTTTCTAAGAGGTAAAACATAAGAGTTTGTTTTTTACTCGTTTGTATTGACCTTTGCGATTCTCAAATACCCAAGGACGATATTTTTTGCGCGAGTAATACCTAGAAGTTATCTTATTGATCAAATGGAACAAAAATTGAACGAGGAGTTGTACGAACAACTTGAATGAAATTTTGCCGCCGTATAAAGATTCATCACCTTGAGTGAAATCTATTGTACTGGAATCTTCATGAAAGTAATTTGATATCGTTCATTTTCTTTATGATAGATTTGGTTCGTTTTCAGCAATGAAAGGGTTGACGCTATAAATGATACCAAATATGCCAATGAGGACCATTCTCGGGTTCCTTCACCCACACCCTTCATTACGCAAAGAACCGCTTCGAGGAGCACGACCTGTTGTGATGGGACATTGTACCTTTTTCAGGTTTTCGGTATGTCATTCCAAGTCATCGATGAGCACAAGGGCTATAGCTTTTCAGAGCTTAGAACAAGTGGTTCAGTGATAACCTCAAGCTCTGGTACTGTATACCAACAACGTCAAAGTAGGTAACTTTTATAGGTCTACGAAGGTATCAATGCCGTAGTGGGCAATTGCTCCTGCGTTACCATTATGTTACAGCCTTCTTTAGTTTGTTTCTTATATCGCCAGCCAGCATATATCCACCAAAGGCGAGACCCCAACAAAAAGGAACATATTCAAAAAAAATCCAAAACCTTGTTACAAGTTTTGCTAAAGTTTGTAATTCTGGATCGTCAAATTGAATTAAATAATGGCAAGCCTTTGCTGGAGTCTTCCTTCTGAATTTCGGTGGACAGCATGGTGGACATAAAATCCTTCAGGTCAAGAATTTTACTTGCAAGCCTTTACTGATGGCTCCTACCACTTTTTCAGATAGTTCTGATTTAGCCCAATTATGCCTCCAATTCCGTGAGAAAATTGGGGGCGAGTCCCCTATAAGTCCGTGATCGATATATCCGTCTCTAAGGCAGATTACTCCCGTTTTTAATACCATCACAATGCCATCATATCCATCATTTTCTTGTCAGTAGAAAATGCCTGGAATATTTTGACAAAACGTGGTTTCTTATTATAGTATCGGGAACAGCCTTCTTTTCCTTTTTTCGTTGCGTGATGGGCATAACGTTGTATGTGTCATCTCGTTGTGGTCGATAACATAGTATCACGTTGAACGATACCGTTGACGGTACTTTCAATTTCTACGCGAAGATTGGTTTTTTTCATTTTTACCTCAACATGAGATAGAAAATTTTTGACTACTACGTGAGGAATCTTTTTGTTCTAGTTCTTTAATTTTTGAATCAAGGCCTATAGTGCTATCAGGATACTAGACTCCGGAATTTGTAGAGCTGAACGTAATAGATATAAGTTTTGGACTTCAATTTCCCCTTCCATTTAGATTTTTTTGATTAATTGCATCCATTAATTTGCACACTGATTCAATACTCCGTCATCAGGAAGTATCCCTGATATAATCTCTTAAACCTCGACGACCTCCCTGTTTTTTCTTGAAACAACCCACTCCTTAAAGATTTTCACTATCGGCTTTACTTCCTATGCATTGTGCCCATTTACCACTCCTTCAGATCCAATGTCCGCACCTCCCCAGCTTCCACCGTGTGTCATAGATGCTCTTCTATGAAACGATTCACTAGAACTTTCTTATCCATGTTCATGTCAGCGATCATAATGTTAATTGGAAGTGTTCTGTCATTTCGAATAGACTCACTGATTGTGGTAGCTAAAACCAAATTACCCATTTGTATCATTTTAGACATTACAGCACGTATTTTAACCGGGTCAGCGTCATTTTTGTCCAGCCTCCGCTTAAAGGCCTCTATTGCGTCGTTATTTACACCAATAATGTCCCTAATGACACCTTTAATGTTATGATCATCTCCAAAATCCAATAGGGATCGTAGCACTGGACAAATATCATTGCTACCAATATCTTTAATCATGTCACTATATTTTTCATACCTTTGTGGCTGACCAATCATACGTTGTAGAACACGTTTTATTTCAGTATCGAGCTTTCCGTGCTTAAATGAAACAAATCCGGCGGGTCGTATGTAGAAATCATATGAATCGATAGAGTATAAGAATTCTCCCAACAGAAACAGCTTTGAAGGACATATTTCTGCAATTTTACTGCGCACTGTAGAATGATCATCACCATGGCGATGCTCAATAATATCTGAACGTTCTTCACGACTCGAAAGAAATGTGTTAATTTCTTGCAATATGTCCTCACGGTTAGAAATCTCCTGAATTTTGATTTCAAATGAATGAAAGTTTTCGTTCAAAACGAAAACATCTGTATTTGTTTTGTGATCTCTGAAAACAAAATCATCGCTAACTTTTTGATAAACTATTGGCTCACCAAGAGTCGATCATTTTTTTCGAACCGCTTAGTGTTGACTCCGCAATTGATGACAGAACATCTATAGCTAAATCTTGACACGTTTCTTTGTCTCCGGTGTCTGCGGAGTGGCTTTTCCTAAGGGTCCGCTGCGTTTAATTGCTGACATTTCGAATCCATCTCTACCAACAACAAAATTAGGGATACCGTCGCTGTCCAATACAAGTTTGCTAGCTTTTCTAACAAAACCACGACCCCGGGGATCACCACCAGTTGCCCATTTGTGGCCCAATTCATCTACTTCGAAATCCTCCGTACGAGATACTACCGTTGCCCTTACACCACTCTTTCTCAAATGTTGCTGAAATTTAATAGCAAAGTTAAGGTTGTATTTTCCGACTTGAGTCTCTGGACTAATATTGCAAGCAACCAATCCAATTTTACCCACAATGGGCTCGAGGGAAACTGAGGGCATTTGTTGTAAAGTATCAGACAATACCTCTCCTGACATTCCAGAAAACAAAATCTTCTTTCTAAATGTATATCCGTGTCCAACAACTTGTATTCGGTCTGATCTACCGATATCGATGGATTGATAACCTACAGGCTCATATGTACCGCTTTGGGAATTAAATTTAAAATCGGTATTCGTCTTTCTGTCGTGCAAATAAGAGTGGATGTTTTGGGGTGTTTTGCCAAAAGACTTTGGCTCGCTTCGTCAACTATTTTGTCTCGCCGAAATTGTATGATAACTTGCTTTTGGAATGTTGTTTTGGAAGGGAGGTTAGACATAACGATATTATCCTTTTCATCTAACACTGCAATTTTATTTTGTGGAGTCTCCCTACGGAAATCTGCCAACGCTGTGTTGATACCTACATTTTTAAGGGAATTCAATAAGCCGGGGAACGACGAACCACCTTTGGGATGACCCGCTTCTAAACTAACACATTCTATTTTTTCTCTGAAAAGAGGAATCAGTTGAATTACTCTTACAAGTCGGGATATGTTAAAATTTACATCGGAATCAAAATAAATTAAAATTTGACTCTTATCGGATAGGTTTGTTGGAAATATTGATCTTGATGTAGAATTAACCCAAGCAGGCCTTGAGAATCTGAAGAATTAAAATTATGCAAAGTGCCATTAATGACCAAAACATCCATTTGTGGAGATCTACCAAAATCTATGTAGTGTTCTTGGGCTTCTGAAAGGGCTGAACTTGGAACTTCCCCGTCATTTATCACAAGAAGTATCTGGTGCTGGTGTTCGTCAGGAAAGATGAGGTCTGCGGCAATACCAAGGAGTTGGTGTTGCTTCGTAAGAGTAGGCAGATTGGGTAAAAGAACCCTAAGCACCTGTAAAAAATAAAACAGTAAGTCCAATTGAAGTTGTTACCAATTGTAATTTGTTATACTGAAGATGACTGTTTACGATCGCAAGCAACAGTTGAACATATGACAATTGGCGAAAGGCGTATCGTTTCAGCTAATGACGGATTGAGGGCCGACAGGGCCGCCGCTCCCCTTGCTGAAACATTCAATACGACAATGACAATATGCTTCGCGTCGCTTCAATTAGATTAAAATTCAAAATAGAGTCTATGTAAATTTAACCTTTGACCTATAACATTTTTGAGCTTATAACTCAATAAGGGTAAGTCGGAGATAGCACAAATTGTACATTTTTTAAAATCCTATAGCTTGTGATTATTCCAACAATTTTGTACACATTTCAACAAAATTGGACCACTTTTCAATTTTGACCCCTGTATAATCTTTTGTGACCCCCTATCTCACTTCAAGGTTGACTCGGAGATTTTTTAAATATAATTTTTGTGTGTAATAATTATAAATAGTCAACTAGAACTAAAGATAGTGATCTACAATGCTCAATTCCAAAGTTTGCGATGAACCGGATTTTCGTTTTGATGCAGTAAACATTATGTATAGCATAACAGTACCATAGGATACTGTTTATAACGAAAATTCCGGATCCCAGATTTTATTACATAGTTGTGAATTTCTATATGAAGGACACCAATTTGATCTTAATTTTAACTTTAAAAAAAAAAAAATGTACATGCAAAAAAACACGGCATATTAGAAAATTGAGGGCGCCCTCATCTGGAAATCTGAGTCAGCCTTTAAGCTACTCCTTCAGAATGATCATCATACATTTTTGTGTATGTCATAGTATGAGGTAGCCCTGGTATGGTATGAGGTAGCCCTGGTATGAATGCCTCTTTTTCCCCCAGGTGATACCGACCAACATGCCTGCCTCATCCACTATTACGGGAATAAACAAAGACGCATTTGCTTATTTTTCATCATGAAATATACGCTGAATTTTGAATCAAGCCAAATGCTAGAAATTTCACAATTATTGTACCAAAGAAAACATGTTAAGCTTAACTCTTTCATAAGGTGATATGTGAAGATAAACAATCAAATCAATGTAAAAAACAGGGGTTTCAATTTTATAGAGTCACGTGATATGTGATACCTTTCGGTGCACCTTTAATGAGGTTAGAATCGACCCATTATAAGGCCACTGTAAGGACACTCTAAGAAAGGATTTATAAATCAAGCCTACCTCTTCTGCATTGTAGCCGCCATGAACATATCTACTCGCTTTCTCCAAGAGCGGTTCGGGTGAAGTTCTGTCAAAAATATTTATTACAACACTTTAGTACGTACATATTTCTTTCAAATGAAATGCCAAACAGTATTAGAAATAGTATACTAAACGATGCCTGCTGGTGTAGGGGTTGTGTTGTTGATTTTTCCGCGTTCTTATGCGTTTTAAAGACAATGTGCAAAACTCTTTGCAATCGCATGTGGAGTATGCAAAGTAATGGGGTCGCTTCAAAACTGAAAACTATGGGTGTCTAAAATACTCCAACGGTCACCCTTACAACTAGCTCGACACGTCACAGTACACGACCACAACCCAATATGGAGTGTCTAGTCAGAGCAACCTCGGACTACCTTACAACCGCCTGTTGAACGACTGGCTGTTCATGTTCAAGACGGTTGAAGCGTGTTTCATTGTTTAGAACAAAATAAACCTGTTCCAAACTCAAAGGACTGGACGTAACCGACCAGCCACAGGTGGCTGATTTTTAAGCCACCCCTGATCACAGCTGTTTAACCCATACAAATTGTCTATTTTTAGAACAAATTTAAGCAGTGGCGACACAGTTTTCACAATTTGTATAATTAGGGACATGCAAGAGATATTATCTGTGCAAAAAACAAACAAACAAAATATCCACTGCAGGGATGTTGCCCCATATGCAGTAGAGATATAAATTGTTACAGCCCCCAAGACTTAGCATTTGGATTGATTTTCACTTTGAGTAAGATTAAGTCCTATACGCATATAGAAGGAGACAATGCTTCTAGTATTGTTTGAGAGGATATATAAAGCCCTGGTGAGAGAAGATGAGTGAGAGCATCACAACATCTTACTCCAAGTTATTAAGAGAGTTTCTTAACATCTTGCTCCAAGTTATTAGCGGAGTTTCCAAGTTGACAGTGACAGTAATCACAGTCTAGTACTAATCTCCCATATAGTGGACATTGTCATAGTAGTCTCAGCTCCAGCAGTTTCGTCCGATTGTGTAGCCGGGTTCGGTTTTGTATTCCATGGCCTCTGAGTTATCCAAGATAAACAAGCTACAGCACTTTTGGACTTTATATTTAGTCGACCTCCGAGCTTCGGGAGTCATTAGGGGCTGGTTTTCTTCAGTAAGGACAAGTCGTCCGTGGACACGTCCCACTATTGGAAATTGGAGCTTTGCGCTGGAATATTCGCCAGGACTCTTTGTAAGTTCGGCATCTTAATTGCAATCTCGCTGCAGCCCGCGTCGCGGCACACACCAGGGCGTAAGTTTAGTAGTTCATTAATTAACAACTTAATATAGATTAATCTTTGATTATTGATACCTAATCGATGTTTTAATGAGATTGATTTAAACACACAATTAAAATAAATACTTTGTTTTAAAATTGTAATCAAGTTCACAGTGTATTGTCTAGTTATTCAGGAGTTTGAATCCATAAGTTTGAGGTGGTTTTGGCCTTGGTCAAGGTGACCGTAACAAAATAAAGAAATAACTGCACCACAAATTGACGTCAATACAAATAACAAATAATTACTTTGGGTTTAAAGATCTACCATATCCCAAAGAAGAGTAGAACCAAGTGAACCACGTCACATTTTAAATCTCTGGCCAGGTAGCCAAATAGCGCCATTCAAAGTTACGCATTAAAGGCCTTCAATGATTTTATGCGGGGAATTTGATCGTAGGTGTAATGCATGTGGCATTGAGAGACTCATATGAATGGATATACTCGAGTATTACATGCTGAATAGCATTTTGGCTGACATTTTGTCCCGCTTTTTAAAAAACTTAAAATACGGTTTCGTTTTGTGAAACACACCTATTCTAATTCGCTAAAATTCTAGCTCCCATAAGAGACATAATGCCTATTTTTCCACATCTTCAAGAAGGTATCGGGATGAAAAAAAAAAAAAAAAAAAATTTTTAGAACAAATTTAAGCAGTAATGACACAGTTTTCACAATTTGTATAATTAGGGACATGCAAGAGATATTATCTGTGCAAAAAACAAACAAACAAAAAATCCACTGCAGGGATGTTGCCCCATATGCAGTAGAGATATAAATAAAGAAATAACTGCACCACAAATTGACGTCAATACAAATAACAAATAATTACTTTGGGTTTAAAGATCTACCATATCCCAAAGAAGAGTAGAACCAAGTGAACCACGTCACATTTTAAATCTCTGGCCAGGTAGCCAAATAGCGCCATTCAAAGTTACGCATTAAAGGCCTTCAATGATTTTATGCGGGGAATTTGATCGTAGGTGTAATGCATGTGGCATTGAGAGACTCATATGAATGGATATACTCGAGTATTACATGCTGAATAGCATTTTGGCTGACATTTTGTCCCGCTTTTTAAAAAACTTAAAATACGGTTTCGTTTTGTGAAACACACCTATTCTAATTCGCTAAAATTCTAGCTCCCATAAGAGACATAATGCCTATTTTTCCACATCTTCAAGAAGGTATCGGGATGCGTACTTCTTGCGTGGAAAGTAAGGCATTAGGTCTCTTATACATTTGCACCCCATAAACCTGAAATCTAAAGATCGTTAAAAATGTTAAACAAAGCTTATCATGATGATCCGCTCTAAGTTATAATCGGTTTGAGATAGTTTTCGTCGCTAACATTATATTTGACATTTTCCGCTGTCTGACAAAGCTCTGTAGAGGCAATGAAGCGAATAAACGTTCATCTTAGCTTTACTAACTTGAAAATAGTGAGCAAAGCAAGTGTCTCTTTCAAATGTTACACTTACCTCTCCGATGATGATGATTATAGGAGTGACAATGCCGCAGAAACTAATTATAAAAATGAAACAAAAATGGTACTTACTGGTTGTTGAAGATGATCGCATTTCTCTTCAAACGTCGAGTCCCTTCCGACGGCGAATTGAACTCAGTGGATCTAAACACAATAAAATAAAATGAGATGTTGTGACACGCTGGTTAAAAAACAGAAAGAATCAAAAGGAAAAGATAGAAAATGTATGATAAGTTTTGCTGATGTTATAGTACTAACTTTTAGTCCGGCTATATTGTACAGTATACGAGATGAAAATTGAGCTCAATGTAAAATTATATGACCATGGAAATTTACGTTGTACATACAGATAATGGGCCATGGATACGACGAAATTAAATTGATTTCGACGAAAATGTATGAAAATAAAGTTAATTTTATTGACCCAACGTTTAATATAATTGACCAAAGACGAAATGGGCTATTCCAGGAAAATATGCCCCCCCCCCCATATATAGGGCGCCGGAATTCCAGACTTTTTGTCACTTTTGAAAGTTGGAATTCCAGAATTTAATGTCTAATATGGGGTGGGAATTGCAGCCATTTTAGGTATAGAGGGTGATGGAATTCCAGTGTTTTACGATTTTCAGAGGAAATTTCCGGAAAAAATCAATATTTTCAACACTTTCTAAACCCCTAACCATAATCCGCTGGGAATTCCAAGTGTTTTTACATTTGTAGTCTAGGAATTCCTGGAATTCCTGGTAATTTACGGATGGTAGCTTCTGGAATTCCAGATACTTCATGGTAGGATAGCCAGGAATTCCAGATTTTTTGTGAACAAAAAATTTTGCCCTCTATAGGGGGGGGGGGGCATATTTTCATATTTTTTTTCTGCCATAGCCCAATTGTTTTAAACAAACGCACATTTCATTTATTTGGGCGAAAACAAACGATATTCCTACTAACGTATAGTTTAAGTTCACTTAAAGTTATATATTAGTATTTGCTTGATTAGATTTAATCTTCTATGGATTTTGGGCAACATTGTGTTACCTGTTCTCATCATAATGAGTTAAGAGTTCCTCTTCGCACAATTTTTTCAAATCTGTACCAAGCGTTGAACAGTCTATCGGCTGTAATCTGTGATTCCACACAGTTCCAACGCTCATGGGCTCTTCTGTATTTTAAGAACAAGGAAGTATATATATATAAAAAAAAAAAAAAAAAAAAATTGGAAGTAAAGCAACATGAGCAAAATAAAGGTATATTATCAACACAATGCACTGATTACTTGTTTATGGTAGCAAAAACAGACAAAAATGCTTGTTTAGGTTATCATGATTTTTAGTCGGTGGAAATACTTGTTTAGGGTGCATTTCGGAAGTCCATGTTCACGCATCATATCCACCTTTGAATAGAACCGCCCCCCCCCCCGGATTGTTACTCAAAAAATTACACAAAGATCAGATTAACTGGTGTCAGATTGTTTGATTTGCCTTGCAATTGACTGCATAATGAAAGGACAAAATATAACAAGGGTCTATACATGGTCGATATCCAGGGGGCGTCAAAACATAGTACCTAAAATGCACTTTCTATTCAGTATGACCAGCGCATCCATTTGACACCAATATAAACAACATCTGCGCAATTGGCTGTTTTTTACCGCAAGGTATACTTTTTTAATCATGAATCTTTAAAGCAATAACAACACATTTTTCGAAGAGCGCCACCAATTTCCCAAAAAATATCTTTTGGCACAGTTGCATTGGTAACAAGCTAGTTAAAGCCTGACTCAGAGATTTTTGAAATATGTTTTCTTGTGTATTTATTGAAAATAGTCAACTAGATATAAAGATATAGTCACCTAAAATGACCAATTCCAAAGTTTGAGATTATCGGATTTTTGGTTTCCATGCAGTACACATTTATGTGTAGTATGCAGTGACATATGATACTGTCATGACTGTGTATAACTAAATTTCCGGATCCGGAAATTTATTTTTAAAAAGTTGCGATTTTCTATATGAAGGACTTCGATTTGAGCTTTGCTATTTCACACAGTGTTTAGTATATGGACAAGCATTATGCAAAAACATAATTTGTTTGAAATCTCTGAGTCAATCTTTATAACTATACCTGTGGATGGTAAAGCACGAACATGTCACGTATCGTAAAATGAAGGAATTTTGTAATTAGGATCATTAATATCGTATACCGGTAATAATTCAATGGTTGCTGGAATGGTCCTTCCAGCCAGGAAATATTGCCATGTACGTGTCTACGCCTATCCATTAGTTGTTCCTTTGGTTCAGCCAAGTCAAGTTAGAGGTCATTTTCGCGAGGTGGCACTATTTTCACAACGGACGGACAGAAATTTGGCATTTCCTGTTCCAACGTTAAATTATAATCAGGGATCTCGATTCCAATTACAAAATCGCTTCTTTTATGACAAACTAATGCGCACGTTTTAGCATTTCCTTTCGCAGGTATAGTTTACTAGACAATCACCAACACAATTGTGCAAAAATCTCACATTTTTAAAATAGGGGGCGTTCTTCAAAATGTGGTGTTATTGCTTTAATGAGGCAAATATATTGCTACATTAAAACAATTTGATTTTAATTTACCTTGTACTAATTTTACACCCTTATTTTACAATTAGCTTATAGAAAAACATCTTTAAACCTTCTAAACCGGATCCCCATTATGATCTAACTAGTGATAAGAGGCCCAACTAGATAAACTACTGTGCTAAAATACTAAATAATAAACTGGCCGTAAAAGCTAGAGAACGCGAGGATCAGACCAGTGTTGAAGACCAAATTATTATCTTAATCCTAAATAAAGAGTCACAATTTTTTGCGAAATAGTGCTTTAAGTAAAATTTGGAATAAATCATAATATTTGTACTAAAATATATGATGTAAAGCATTTGTTTGTACCATTTCCTAGAATTTCTTAGCCTTTTTGGTAGCATGTGCAATTCTAATTTATTTAGTAAATTACAGAGTATATATTTGAGAGCATGTAAAAATATTAGAAACAATAGCTCGAAATAATAGTTTCTTCATGTCACTTTTTCAACATTGTTAAAGAGGCATGGTCCTAAACTTCCAAAACTATAGACGAAACAATGACGCTTGTTGAGAGGTCATTTTATACAATAAGTTTATTGAAGCTTTGGTATGAATCCTGAAGTTAACAAAGATGATGCTTACCGAAGCTGCTTTTCTGCAAACTAGCTCCAATTGTACTCCAACCACCCATGCACAAGGTGACATAAAATGCCACCTTGACAGCAAGCCACATTGTCTATAAAATAATATGTACATATGATAAGTGTGGTATGAAACATCAGAGACTTTTATCTACCAACAAGATGAGTAGAAACTTTTGAGAAGATTTTACGTTTGAACACCAATGGCCTTCTATCTGTCTCTCTGTCTTGTCCGTCTGTCTGTCTGCCTATCTTTCTATCTGTCTGTTTGTCCATCTGATTTGCCCATGAACTATTTAATCGCAATAATAGAATATTTTATTTTAAATAAAACTTGCATGTTTTCTTGAAAATGAATAAAATGTCACATCAATTTCCTTTCCCTATTATCAGTGACCAATGGATACGTAAACAATGGTGCTAATGATATTCAAAAATCGGCCGGGTATGCGAAACAATTGTTATATTGCCACGCAGCCGAAAAGATTCTAGGTGTTATCACCTACACGATTCGGGTTGAGTAACAAAACACCCGGCCTCTTTCACAATAACTAACCAGTTCTTCTGAAAACGCGGTAAATTGAATAGAAATAAAGTTAAGCAAATAATTTACAGATTTTGTTCTGCACAAAGTTGTTAGGTCAAGGCTTGCCTAGCAACATTCTTTCATGGTTTTTGTTCGTCTTTATCCTTTTCGAATAGATGATGAAAAGTACGGTAAAATCAAATTGCATCGAGGTTTACTACGAAAAAAATCAAGATATGCGAGCTCCCACTCCCCCCCCCCCCCCCAATGCATGACACAGACGGCTAGCTATACTGTTAAAACAATTTCCGTAAATTTACGGAAATTTCTGCCAGCAGTATTTCCAGACATTTTTAGGGTAAATTTACAGAAATTTTTGTCAATTAACGGAAATTTGACAGTAATTTACAGAAATTTGTCTCATATTATGTAAAAAATGTGTATTTAAACAGAATTTTTCCGTAATTTAAAATTACGGAACCAAAAAAAAAAAAAGTCCGGAAAGATTGCTGCCAGAAATTTTTGAAATGTTTCCGTAAATTAACATTTTTTATGTTTTTTGTTTTTTATTTTTATTGTTTTTGTAAAACAGATTTTCCGTAAATTTACGGAAAATCTGTTTTCTTCATTTACGGAAATTTTTAACAGTGATACGACTTCCCCTTTTAAATTTCTCGGGCATTACAAAAACAAGACAGATTCGGGCATGCAGTCATTTTTTTTCACATCAGCAATACCTCTCCAATTCCAACTATTTCATTTTTCCTTCGTAATTTTTTGTTAGTTTTTCTGGGAATTGTTCAAAATACGTATAAGAATCAAATTTGTTTTGCAAATGCAGAAATAATTAAAGTAAGCTTCTGAACATTGTTTTTTCCATGAATGTATGTTCTGTTATAGTAATATCTTGAAATATGCCGGCCACTCAGCCGAAGTAAGGATTAATATTAAAATACAGGGGTTACTGATACCCATCCTGTGCGTTTAGTTTGCTCCTGGCATAATACTGGTTATTGGATAAGTACTTACCGATGGCGCACAATTTCAATTCAGACGAAAAACAGGTACGTATACGATGAGCAATGTGTATCGATCTTGTTGAGATAATATAAGAAATGATTAAATATTCATAACGTTTATATAGGTGAGCACTGAACGGCAAAGTTTGACAAGTCCATGTATGTAGGCCTATAAATTGTTTATATACTTGTACTGGGTATTCAATAAACAGGCGGAACATAATATGCTTAATACAAAATTAATTTTCTACGCAGGTGACGTTGTCCAATCAAATAAGGCGATGGTCACTGCTGGTTCAAACAACGTATTTCTCAACTAACCAATAAATTCCCAGCACGAGTTTCCTGTTAAAGCATATGACTATTTTGAAAGTACATTGAGAAGTATTGGTTTAACGATATCGTTAAAAATATCAGAAAAAACCTAATGGTAAGTTTTTCAGCGTTGGGATTTCGATCTGAGTGAATTAGGGTTCATCTCTTCTTAAGTTTGCAAGGAAGTCTGTCAGTCGATCAGCACTCTTATGGTCGTTGTTATAATATTTACTTATTATACATGCTCCCTCTTGAGAGCCAGGGAAATCTGATGCACTTACTTCTTCTTTGCGTATCCACAAGTCATTGGTAATGGCTTGTGGATGGGCAATGATTTTATCCACGGAGTAAGCGGATCCGGGGCCGCGTGTATCCATGATACAGACGCTCCTGACATGGCCCTTAAAATACAATTACTAGAACCGTTAAAATACAATCGGATATGCCGATTCTAGTTACAAAATCGCTTCTTTTATGACAAATACGCACTTTTGAGAATTACCATTCGCAGGTATAGTTTACTTGACAATTACCAACACTACACTGTGCAAAAATTTCCAGGGAGTTGGACATGCCAACTTAAAGTCACTACCAGTCACTATTTTTCCCAATTCAAAATGCCCACTTTGTCTCTAAATTGTTAGTGTTAGGTCATATCAACACATTATATTACTTTTTAGGTATTTTAAAGCGATCTTGGTCCTGAAGATGCCATTTACGACTGTTTCTGGGCTTTAAAAAAAGTCGGATTCCGACTTTTATTAGTAGCATAAAATCACAATATCTTGACAAATACGGCGTGTTGTGCTAAGCCACTTATAGGGGTCTTTACTACAACAATTTCCAATACAGCAATGCAAAAAAATGATTAGCATATAATGCATATAAATATATGCTAATAATTTAAAAATTATTAGCATATTTATGTGCTTTAAAATAGTTGCATCTTTGAAAGGCTATCGTCGTAGACGTCTGCGGATGAAGTATGAACCCACCCTTACCCGCTAATTCCAATAGGACGGTATTAAAGCAATACAGTGAAGCAGCCAGACGTTGTACCCATCTCTGGCTGGATCATATTTGAGAACCACAGTGTTTGGACACGATAAGAAGAAGAAAGCAATATTAGCACATATTTATTCAAGAGCGCCCCCAATTTTAAAAAATAAAATTGAGATTTTTACACGGTTGCATTGGTAACTGGCTAGTAAACTATACCTGTAAATGGTTAAGCTCTACAATGTCTATGTGTCGCAAACGAAGGAATTTTGTAACTACAGAGTGGTCAAAAAAAAGGTTTACACTTTTTCGTTTGCAAATTTCTAAAAAGTGGGTAGACATATCAAAATAGTTTGAAGATATTTATTAACTACAATATCTTGTTGGAACATGTTAAAAACGGCGTTGAAAACTAAGCTGAAATGACAAAATGACCGCCATCTAGAGAAAAAAGGTCAAAACCACTTTGCACACACGTAAGTCTATGGCACTGTGTTGGCGGTCACGAATTATATCCGTGCTTGATACCCACATTGAACAACGCACCCCGTCATGGGACTTGGTATTTATTATAACCACAACGGTAAGAATTAAGGCATTTCAAGTTTCTCTTATAAATTTAAAGATAAAATGGCTGCAATATTTCTTCTTTATGATCTTGTCCCAAACCATGCAAACATCGAAAATGTACAAGCAGAGTCTTGATCAGTATTGACAAGAAAACATGCAAGTCTCATTCAATTTAAAATCCCCCCCCCCCCCCCCCCCAAAAAAAAAAAAAAAAAAAAAAAAAAAAAAAAAAAAACCCCCCCCCCCACCCAATTGAAATCAACTTAATTATTATGTAAATGGGCATTTCAAGTCCAGTTTCAGGGTTGAGATATTCTTTCATTCATCTTCAACGGTTAAACAAATCCGCACAAACTTCAAGTATGGTAGATCTCGTTACGTGAGTGGCATACTGTGAGTCAATGGTATTGTTATACCACCGTGTGTCCCAAAAAAACGTAACACTTGGTGGCAGGCACTATAAGTTTGAACAAAAGCATGTGACTACTTAATATTTGTTGTAAGGTCAATGGGGCTGTTATCTACACATATCTCTGAAAAGTTCATAAACTAGATTCAATCTTTTTTAAGATATGACCCCAGAAGTCAAAAGTTTAACCCGCCAGGACCGATTTAAAAAACCAAATTGAGGCGCTATTAACTACCAAATACGAACCCTGTACGTTTTGCGTCCAGAACCACCAATGAATCTCTAATTTCCAACCACATTTCCTTTTTTTTTAAGACAGCTACTGCAACAGATATTAACATATGAATGTTTCATTGGTAATAATAGCTAATAAACTGCATTTTAACACACTTAAGAGATTGAATTAGGAATTTATATCAACAATTAAACTCTTTGTATTGTCCAAATAGACCAGCATTGGATTATAGCTAATCATCATCATCATTTTGTTGACAACACACAAAGAGTTAACCCCAAATTTAATGACAGATGAATATACTGATATTGTTATTGAGTTTTTGTGTTTGAAAACATAGGTTTTTACTTTCATACAGTTGAGAATATAACATTATTTTCAGTAACAAGCAAGTTGCGCCCAACGCATTATCATTTTAATGTAATGTGGAGTTTGTCCTATGCCTTTAGTCCATCGTTTTAATTCCGTTCTTGAAACATGTTTTAAACCAATAGATTAATTTTTATTCATTATCAGTTAAGTACTAATTATTTAAAGTGCGTGATTTGACCCAGTAGAAGTTGTTCTGTAAGAAATTTGGGCAAGTAAATGTCGATTCACAATATTGCTCCTCATAATTGTCCTTGTTTTGTGAGATCCTTTGTGGTTAGATATTGTATTTGCCATTTGTTCTTCTTTGCCAGTCCTTGTGGTTACCAGCTCTCCTTTGGTGTAATGGTTTTGGCGGGTTACTTACTCTGGGGTCTATCTTAAAACTTTTGACTCTATCGTTATGAACTTTCTGGAATATTATCTTACATTTCCTCTTACTTACAACAAGAATAAGTAGTCCACCTGCTTTTTGTTAAAAACTTATGGCGCCTGCCACCAAGTGTTGCGTTTTTTGGGACACACGGTACTAATAACCATCACGATTGCCCATAGACTTATGTGTGTGCAAAGTGGGTTTTGACCATTTTTCTCTACACGGTCGCCATTTTGTTATTTTAGCTTTGTTTTCAATGTCGTTATCACCAGGTGCTAACAAGATATTTTAGTTAATAAATATCTTCAAAAACCTGTGATATGTCCACTCACTTTTGAGAAATTTGCAGACATAAAAGTGTAAACCTTTTTTGGACCACACTATAGAATAATTAATATCGGGATCCCGATAATAATTCAACGGCTGCTGGAAACGGCCTTCCAATATGAAATAGCCGGAAAATAGCGCCATGTACGTATCTACGCTCATCTATTAGTTGTTTTATTGTCAAGTCAAGTTAGAGGTCATTTTCTTGAGGTCGCACTATTTCATCATGCACGGACATAAACTTAACATTTCCAGCTCTGTCGTTAAGTACAATCTAGAATCCCAATTCTAATTTAAAAAAAAATCGCCCATTTTATGATAAATACGCATTTTTGAGCATTCTCGTTCGCAGGTGCAGTTTTCTAGACAATTACCAACATAGCTGTGCAAAAATATCAGATTTTGAAAATTGGGGGCGCTCTTCAAAAAATGTGCTAATATTGCTTTAATTGATCAATGAACAAAATAATTCCATATTCCAAGTACAAGTACTAAGCCCCCGAGGACTAAGCCTTGCGCATGGCTTGGCACCACCTCGCATATGGCTTGGTATCTACCATCTGTCGAATTAACTTAGATGTACGTTTTTTTATTATTTCGAAAAAAGTCATGAAAGAAAGTTCTTATTCATCATTTGACCCAAGATGATAATTGTAGGCTAGCGGGCAGATCTCATAGCGTTTACAAACGTGACGCACCCCTAACAAATACATAATTTTGCTAAAATAAATTGTCTAAAATTGTCAAAATCAGTTCTACGCGTGTTCTCACTTCTAATATGTGCACAATTAAATGTCATCTCCTTTTTTTCCCTGAATATCAGTGACCAAGGGATGTACACCACGTTCCATTGACTCCAGCAAATAATGGTGCTATTGATAATTAAATCCGCCCGTTATGAATAGGACAACGGACTTCAGATTCTCTGGGACTGCAAAGCCAGTGTTATTGTCCATGATGTTAAAAGCTTTTGAATGTTTTCACCACCCGATTTAGATTGAGCTACAGCCTCATTCACGAATAAAATAAAACTAAAACCTCTCCTGGGAGTTCAATAACTTTGATCGTATATTTCATCATTTATTCAAAAAGGAAACGAAGATGAACAAAAATCATGAAAACAATTTTGATTGCCAAGCTATGACCTAACATCTTGGTGCAGAACCAACACCCATAACTTAATCATATTAATATATGACCTCTTTTCTATTCAATTAAAAGTTTGTTTGGCACCGATTTCCTGCATTTCATATAGGTGAATGATTTTCGATTTCTGCTATAAACGCAATAAATTCCATAGAAATGGGGTTGTGCGGCAAGTTACGGGTTTAGTTCTGCACAAAGATGTTAGGTCGCAGTTTGCCAAACAATTTTTTTCTCATGAGCTTTGTTCACTTTCGTTTCCCTGTCGAATAAAGGATGAAATATAGGGTCAAAGAAAATTGAACACAAAGTAGAACCTCTAACTTTATTTATTCGTGAAAGAGGACAGGTAATTTGTGTTCCACGTCATGAAAATTAGCTTAATCTAAATCGGGGTGATGGTATAACACCTGCAATCTTTTCAGTTGCATGAATAATAACAATGGCTCTGCAGTTCCAGATGAAAAAGGAATCTGTGAAGTGTTTGGTCTTCTACATACCGAGCGGATTTACTTATCAATGAATCATGGTGTACATCCCGTAGTCACTGATATTCAGGGCATAAATTGAGATGACATTTAATTCCTTTTCTCGATAATGTGCACATATTAGACGTGAGAACACACGTAGAACTGATTTCTATGATTTTAGGAAAATTATTTCGGAAGAATTATGTACTTCCCAGGGGTGCGCCACCTTGGTCCTTATCCGAGCATCTTTTTCGCTTTGGCCTCATGGCCCATTGGGTTCCAACTTGAAACATATTTCTTTTTTGGATTTTTATTCAATTTACACTGATTTTTATTGGCAGACAACAACTAACCGAGTCCAGGTGAATACTTACCTTTGACTCTGAAAACTTTGATGGCAAACCCATTCACGAATTAGGGGCGCTTGTAAAGCATATTAGGAACAATAATATTGATTCGTGAACTCTGTTTTTTAGGGGTTTTGCACGTGTCATAAATGCATCGATTCTTTTAAAGTGACATGAGGAGATTTTTTTAGGATACGAATTTCTCTCAAATTGCACAGGATCGATTGTAGACCACCTACCAAGAACGTTCAGAAGGTTTATTGGACAAACAAGTGCAAAAGAAAACAGAAAACCTTGTTTTTAACTTGCCTGACTATCGTAATTGTCCCCATAGAACACCGTGCTTTGACTTTCTGTCGTGCACGACAGAAAGTACTAAATCATCATTTTATTACATAAAGACGGCGTATTCGGCTTATTCACTTCAGGTGTGATCTAATACATTGGAAAGCATTCCAAATATGCAAAAAACCCGGGTTCGAAAAAAATTGGGGGCGCTTCTTTCTGGAAATCTCCTCATGTCTCTTTAAAGGGACACAATGTCGTGAAAAAATATTCAGATATAACGAAATGGACCCTTAATGAAATCACTTCCACGAATTTGAAAACAATTTGGTTGTTTACATTCTGTAAAAACAGCACGAGTTTTTGGCAGTTCGTGACAATTCCTGCCACAGAAAATCAAGGTGTTGACATCCCTGCCAGAATTTACAATGTATCTAGCATGTTTTATGACATAGTCCGGGAACAATGGTGAACAATAGGGCAATCGATTCAGTTGACTCTTCGCGCAACATTAGTTTCACGCTTTATTCCGTTATCGTCTATGGAGCCCCGGACTATGGCTCCCGCCGGACTATATCTGCTTTCACACCGGTGTAGAAGTAATTATAGTCCGCCGGGAGCTACAGTCCAGGATCCATAGACGAAAACGGAATAAAGCGTGAAACTCAATGTTGCGCGAATTGAGAGTCAACAGAATCGAATGAGCTATTCTTTAACGTTGTAGCCGGACTAGGAGTACGGCGGACTGTAATTACTTCTACACCGGGATTCAGCCATTTAGTCCACCCAATCTATGAAAAATAATAGGTACACCTGGACAAAATTGCTACAGAAGGTTTTCTTGCTGCAACTAGCAGTAAAAGATCTCCCAAACAACATATCAAAAAGGTAGAAAAAGGGAAGCCTGGCAAGACATGCTAATTTGCATTTAACTTACGTGACGTATACGCCCATATTTCGACAAAAGTATATAGCTCATAAATGGATGTTTAGGGAGATTTTCCATTTTTCTGTTAGTATTTGAACATGTTTTGCATGGCTATGCCTGCAAGGTGTATGTAGCACTTGCAATTGATATATTAAAAGTGGAAAGTGATGGTCATTATTCAAGATGGCCGCAATTTTCCCGCCAAAATTAATTTTGCGTTCTTAATGATTTGTCAGACTGCAATCGGGATGGGGAGATTTTTATTTTGCAAATTATTATCAAAGAGTATTTATTCAAACACATTGGGTCAACTGGTGCGGGGGGCACTCCCCTATGCGAAGTGATGGGTATATGTGCCTCGGCCTGGTGAAAAATAGGGTCCTTTCCCGGGTCCTTTCATATAAAATGTACCCAAAAATAAGGGGTCATTCGGTACACAAGCTGAATAAAAATGGGGTTATCCAGTATAAAACTTTAAGAAGGGGGCCAATGATGTTAAAACCTGAAGTTAAAATAGGAAGTGCCTCTTTTCCAGAGTTCAAATTGCCATGAAATTATAAAATTGCTGCCATGAAATTATAAAATTGTTAAAAATGTGCACGTAGGCTGCGAAAATATTAAATTTGGGTGTTCAAATTCTTTTAAAAAGTGGACAATTTCATGCAAACTTGTGATAAAAGTGGATAGCAGGAAAAAAGAAAATGGGGCCGGGGTCATTGAGTATGTGAACATTTTAAAAAGGGGGTCATTTGGCAATAGCCTGGGTAATAGGTAGGACAGCCGCATAAAAGGCGGTCAAGCATTCCAGACGTCACCAAAGTCAGCTTCTCACAGACCTTGACTACGCAACTCTAACAGGGGATGTGATATGTGCTGCACAAGATCTACTACAAAGCATCATTTGAGAATACTGCAGATAAAGTCAGCCGACATCTAAATGCCAAAGAGACGGAATGGAATACATGACGGTCAATGAGGAAGAGAATCATCAACCTATCTGCCCTACACACGGTACCAACTCAAAAAGGTTAGACCTCAAGTACCTCGGGTCCTATGTTGGACAGCAAGAAAGACTCAAGAGTTAAAGGGCCGTGGCCTGATTGCTAATAGCATCGTCCCCATACTCAAATATTTTACCGGACGTGGTCAACATTTTGGTATTTGAAGAAAGCTACTATTTTTCTCATTTACCCTGTGAAATCTTAGGGCTAAAGGATATTTGGTTTGGAAGTTATAAGCGAAAATGTACCCCATTTTGGATGACCGATATTAATTTTACACATATAGTGCTAAGAAAATCATGTTTTTAGCTCTCACATGAAAACGGGTTGAAATATCAGCGCAAAATTCTACAGATGGGGTTTAGGGGTGAAGACCATTCTATCAAGATGAAAACTTTATTTACTTAAATCGGGTCGTCCTCTTTTAATATATTAAATAATAACCAATTTATAGGCAAACATGGCACATAGGTTTTATGCAAATTAGCATGTCTTGCCATGCTTCCTTTTTTCTACCTTTTTGATATGTTGTTCGGGAGGGTTTGTACAACAAGTTACAGCAAGAAAATCTTCTGTAGCAATTTTGTCTAGGTCATACCGTAGATTTAAGTGGACTAATTGTACCTCCGGCTTGTAGCTAGTAAGTGAAAGGTGGATTAGCTAGGATTAGCACATACGATAGCAATTGTCTGTGAGCTGATTACTGCATGCTTTCCAAGTTTGATAAAATGCTCGCAGTTATGCCAGCATCCTTGGCTGAGAAGTGAAGCTTAGAAAGAAAATAATATTAGTTACTGTTCCCTTTTTTACAAAACGTAAACACCATTTTTACAAAACTTAAGCATCCAAATTGTTTTCAAATTTGTGGAAGTTTAAAAATTGATCGGATTCGTATTATACTACAGCTGCTATACTGATTTTCTCCTTAATTTTAGTATGAAAAACCCATAAGATATTGGTCATTATTCTATTATGAGACAATCCAACAGTTCGCTACTTGATCGAGGTATGTCTCATCAGCCTTAGACTACCCTTCCGTTTAACCTTGACCCGTATATAGCGCGCGTGGTAATCGACATACGGCTTTAAACTCGAAACGAAAAAAGGTTGGCAGCACTTTCAACAAGTCCATTTTTTTTCAAGGTCGTTTAAAAACATGATAAATAAGATACAATTTCTAGAAAATAAAATACTTCTAGTATCTTGAACAGAGTATCAACGCCACAAGATAGTAAAATTAACACTTGGTTTTGTAATTTTTGGAACAAACAATGAATACGAAAGTAGAAAGTGAAACTCTTAAGAAAAACAACAATTTTGAGATATTCCAGTTTGTGTTTTAAAAGCAATGTTTTTCCGTGTCTCGTGCCGTATTGTATTGTATTGAAGCATCACATGTGTTGCTAGAGAGCCTTGAAAATAATTTTTTTTTTTTGTTATTAAACGAAATGATAACTTTGTTAATCCTGTGCTGCTCACATGCCTGGTCATGGTAATGCAGGGGTGGTAATACACCCGTGATCCTGTTCATTATTTTTAGCACAAATCTTGTTATTTTTAGTTTAAGTTGGTTTTTTCTCTACTGAACAATACATTTATTTTGCAACGAGAGATTTCAAATAACAGGTGTCCCTAAAAAATGTGAAAATTCTAATTTTTGCACTGGTGTAAAGCTCTCTAATAAAAATATCCCCATCTGATAGGATAAAGGTGAGGAGAACTGTTTCTTTGATACAAAAATTGTGAAATTTCTATAATTTCCTATATGAGCAAATAGGAAATTTGGCCTATGTTTTCTAATGGAATATAAGACCCTCTCAGGGTGGGTCTGTGGTATAAACGACTGGTAATGACGGAACTAAATCTCTCTGATCAACCAATATTTGACTTTTTGTCAAT
Source organism: Ophioderma brevispina (assembly GCA_023653785.1). Taxonomy (NCBI): domain Eukaryota; kingdom Metazoa; phylum Echinodermata; class Ophiuroidea; order Amphilepidida; family Ophiodermatidae; genus Ophioderma; species Ophioderma brevispina. The sequence goes on from JAMKCH010005801.1 coordinate 34,606, forward strand.
CAGTTGTAAGTTTATCCATCTAGAAGGACCCTCGTTCTCCCACTAACCTAGCCACCGAGCGCGTAGCGCTGGGGACAAGTTTGGTCATATAAGGGCGATTGCAGTGTCATTGGGGTAAAAAAGTTGTCAGCGCAGTATTAAAAAGAAATGTCCCAGGGTCAGAGAGAGCCCAGTATCTGATTTTGGTTAGGATTTTAGTTGTTTGATTTTTGTATATATTTAATACATGATCATCGGGTTGGGAGTGCGACTGTTGTAAATAGTTTCTTTTATGTTAATGAACTAGCTGTGCCCTGATCCAAGCCAGACCGCACGTGGGGACAGTCGCTTGAAATAAAAGCATAACAATCATCTTTCGATTTCATTTTAAGTTTTTCTGTAAGCAAATAAATGGTAGGGATTCTATTGAGTTCTAATCTAATATTAAATCACCACATATCACAAAAATATGCATGACCTCGTTGCACCTTAAGCTAACTTAGAGAGCGGACATGAAAGAAAAAATAAAATAAAGAGGAGGTTAACAATTGCGTGAAATAGCATGTCCAATTCTAAAATTTCATTGGATATGTAACGCTCGGAAACAATGAAAAATACATTATTTTCCAAGCGTATTGCGGATTCTCTCGCTCTCTTTATATTATATATCGATATATATATAATTATTATATATATATATATATTTATATAATATGTTATATATATAATATATATCTATATATATCTCTCTTTCTTCTCTCTCGCTCTCTCCTCTCTCTCCTCTCGTCTCTCTCTCTCTCTCTCTCACAAAAGAAAGGAAAACGGAATGATACATAAATGTCAGCACGAGTACTCAACGCAAGATATAGTGAAATAGTCAAAAGGTCAGTACTTTTGTATTCTAATTTCTCATTGCAACTGAGGAGCATTAAGCTAATACTGCGAAACTGCAGTGTGCGGATTTGTAATTGTTTTTCCACCATTTACTGACTTTTGACTATTTCACTTCTCTCTCTCTCTCTCTCCTTATATCTATATATAATATATATATATATATGATCGTAATGAGGGTATACCTGAAACTCAGAGTAACCGGATTTCCTTTTCAGAGGTCTATACTTTGTAATTTATTTTACGCTCTCCTGTAATGGGAGTGAGCACTCTTATTCCAAAAAGTCCCCTGTAATAACACTGTTTTACGATGATGTTATATTACTCCCCCACTACGCGTAGTGGTTAGCACTCTCGACTATTTGGAAAAGTAAGACACGTTCTGGAAATGCCTCAGTCGTGACACACATGCAGTATATACATCCTGTCTACTGGTTAAGACACACTGTGAGTCCTCATCCTTCTAGAATCGGATACCCAGTAATCGTAAGTGAGGAGTATACCATGAAACTCAGAGTAACGGTTGCCTTTCCCGAGGTCTATACTTTGAAAATTTATTTTACGCCTCCTGTAGTGGGATTGAACACTCTTAATTCCAAATATAGTCCCCTGTAAATAATACTGTTTACTATGATGTTAATATTACCCCCCACTAAAAACACTCGTAGTGGGTTGAGCCCTCTCGACTATTTGGAAAAGTACCGACAAGTGCTGGAAATGCTCATCGTGACACCATGGAATGTATATACATACATTTTATCTCCACCTGGTTAAGACACGACCTGTGAGTCATCACCGTCTGAATCGTACCCAGTGATCGTAAGTGAGGGTTAGCCGTGAACCAGAGGAACGGTTGGCCTTTCCAGAGGTCCTATACTTTGTAATTTATTTACGCTCTCCTTTAAATGGGTTGCGCACTCTTATTCCAAAGATAGTCCACCTGTAAATAATACTGTTACATGATGTTATATTACGGACCCACTACTCGTAGGGGTTGAGCACTCTCGACTATTTGGAAAAGTACAGACAGTGCGTAAAGCCTCAGCGTGACACCTGGCATGTATAATACATACATGTCTACTGTTAAGACACGACTGTGAGTCATCATCCGTCTGAAGATCTGTACCCAGTGATCGGAATTGAGGGTGCTACCGTGAGACACAGAGTAACGGTTGCCTTCCGAGGTCTATACTTTGTATTTATTTACGCGCTCTGTAGGGGATTTAGCACTCTTATTCCAAAGATAGTCCCTGTACATAATACTGTTTACGATGATGTTATATTACGCCCCCACTGACTCGTAGTGGTTGAGCACTCTCGACTATTATGGAAAGGTACAACAAGTGCTGGAAATCCTCATTCCTGCACACCAATGGCATGTATTACATACATGTCTACTGGGTAAGACACGACTGTGAGTCATAATCCGTCTGAAGATCGTATACCCAGTGCTCGACGTGAGGTATACGTGAAACTCAATACGTTGGCCTTCCAGAGTCTATACTTTGTAATTTATTTTTACGCTCTCCTGTAATGGGATTGAGCACTCTTTAAGATAGTCACCGTAAATACTCTGTTTACTAGGATGTTATATTACTCCGCACTACTCGTAGTGGTTAGCACTCTCGACTATTTGGAAACGTACAGACAATGCTGGACATGCCTCAGTCGTGACACCATGGCATTTTAATAATACATCATGTTACTGGTAAACACGACTGTGGCATCATCTCGTCGGAAGATCCGGGACCCCGTGTCGTTAAGTAGGGTATACCGTAAACTCAGAGAAACGGTTTGCCTTTCAGAGTCTTAACTTTTGGTAATTTATTTTACGCTCTTCCTGTAATGGGATTGAGCACTCTTAATTCCAAGATAGTCACCTGTATAGTACGGTTTACTATGATTTATATATATATATATATATATATATATATAATATATAATATATATATAATATATATAACGCTGAAAAAAACCTTATTTGTTGTCAATGCCGCCAGATCAGATCTATTGATCCATTTTCTGCTCCTCACTTCTGAGTTTCAGCTCGGTGAAATTAATTTCTGCGAGCAAAGTGACTCACGTATGATTCGTTTGGTCAATGATACCGAACATGCTAGCTACGCCGCTGACATGAATTGAGATACTTATTTACCATAGTTCGTTTTAATACACTTTGTTATATAATATGTCCAAACGCATACAAATGCCTTGAACTCTAGCATATATGTACTGGTAACAATTATAAACTTTCTGATTTCCACTCATAACCATAATGTCAGTTGACTGGAATCGGCGCTATAAAACATTTACCACCTAATGAATCAACCAAACATGTTTGGTATCTTGTTTTACACATCACGTGATCATTTTTCCTGCTGGGAAGATCGTCATAGCCAGCATTTTCCTACCCACCATTTACCCACTCCTTCTTTTAAAAGTCTTTGCTTGTTGCACTTCAGCGCATTATGCGTACTTCAAGTTGCTGGTCGCTGTGATGGTGTTTTTCGTGGATTGTGTTGCAGACGGTATTGGTGGCCTCCCGTTTTGGCAATTAATGTTTATTTGTTTCAACAGATTCAAACTAGATGACACACTGTGATTGCCGCTTCCGTTCATTGAATACGGAGTGCATCCAACGGAGATTTTGGAACGACTTCTAATAACCTCATATATATTAATAATTTTTCGTGGTTAACCATAAAAACACAACAAAGTAGTTTGATAACCCTTATACGACGCCATAATATACCCACTCAGTTGAAACGGTATGTGCCCTGTTTGCAGCTCAATTGCACCCACTCCCCTTGTTTGTATATTACGATCATTTCATGGTTTTTTTTGATAAATGAACTTATATTAACTTCTTACGGCCTATAATTAACTTAGTGGTCATTCGTATTAAGAGTAGTAATCGTAGTGTAAGCTTAAAATCTGATTTGTATTTGACATAGCTTATGATTATAATTTTCATGTTACCCATATCTTACCTAATAGCACCTTATATAAAATAACGGCGCGGTTTGACCGAAGCGTTGTTATACCGTGGAAACACAACTCGCGCTTGTATTCCAATTGATCGATTGATAAATCGATCAATCTCACATTGTTTTCCATAATCAACAAATAACATACATAATAATCACACAATAATATAATGGGGAGAGAACCCAAGAGCCACGACGAAGTGGCCACATCAAAAGAAAGTTAAATAGTCAAAAGTCAGGAATTTGTATTCTAATTCCTCATTGCACGGAGAAGCATTAACTAATAAATGCGAAACGCAGTATCGGATTTTGTACATTGTTTTTTTCCCACATTTGAACTTACTTTGACTATTTTCCTCTCTCTCTCTCTCTCTCTCTCTATATATATATATATATCATATATATATATATATATATCTATATATATATATATATATATATATATTATATATATATATATATATATATATATTATATATAGTTAAGTAAGTGTGACCGAGTCGGTAGTAGTCCACCTGCCGTAAGGCCAAAGGCCAAAGTTTAACGCTATGTCGAGATACCATTGAACTACAAAGTTAAATTATATTTAATTAAATAATATAGCTATATATACTCGCTGAAAAAAAACCTTATTTGATTGGTCAAGCCGCGCAGTATCATGATCTATTGGATAAATTTCTGCTTCTCAAAATTAATTTCAGCTCGGTGAAATTATTTTCTGCTAGGCAGAAATTGAGCTATAGTTATGACTCGTTTGGTCAATGATACCGACCATGCTAGCTACGCCGCTGACATGAAGTGAGATACTTATTTACCATAGTTCGTTTTAATACACTTTGTTATATAATATGTCCAAACGCATACAAATGCCTTGAACTCTAGCAGAATATGTACTGGTAACAATTATAAACTTTCTGGAATGCCACTCATAACCATAATGCAGTTTTGACTGGGAAACGCGCTATATAAACTTTACCACTTAATGAATAGAACCAAAACAATTGTTTGGTATCTTGTTTTTTTACACATCACGTGATCATTTTCCTGCTGGGAAGATCGGTCCATAGCCCATTTTCTTTACCCACCATTAACCACTCCGTCCTTTTAAAAACTTTGCTTGTTGCACTTCAGCGCATTATGCGTAATTCAAGTTGCTGGTCGCTGTGATGGTGTTTTTCGTGGATGTGTTGCAGACGGTATTGGTGGCCTCCCTGTTTTGGCATTATGTTATTGTTTTCAACAGATTAAAACGAGATTACACACGGGTGATTGCGCTTCCGTTCATTGATACGGAGGTGCATGTCAGAACGGGAGGATGTTGGAACGACTTATAATTAACATCATATATATTAATAATTTTTGTAGTGTTAACCATAAAAACATCAACAAAGTAGTTGATAACCCTTATAATAACTCCATAGATATACACCCACTCAGTTGAAAAGGTATTTGCCCTGTTTCAGCTCAATTGCACCCACTCCCCTTGTTTGTAGTATTACGATTCATTATCAAATGGGTTTTTTGATAAATTAACTTATATTAACTTCTTACGGGCCTATTAATTAACCTTAGTGTTAATCGTATTAATAGTATTAATCGTAGTGTAAGCTTAAAATCTGATTTGTATTTGACATAGCTTATGATTATAATTTCTCATGTTACCCATATCTTACCTAATAGCACAGTATATAAAATAACGGCGCGGTTTGACCGAAGCGTTGTCATACCGTGGAAACACAACTCGCGCTTGTATTCCAATTGATCGATTGATAAATCGATCAATCATCAACATTGTTTTCCATAATCAACAAATAACATACATATAATCACACAATAATGATAATGGGAGAGGAACCCAAGAGGCCAAGACGAAGTGGGCCACATCAAAAGAAAGGTTAACTTAAATTACAAATACACTAAAACAACCAAACAGCGCTTATAACAAGCACACAAGACGAGACAAAGTTCTAAATAAAAACATTATTCATAAATTTTCATTTCACATTACATTCGGTAATTATTTTAGACAAAATGGACCCAAAAACATCATTCATAAGATGACAAAAGTTTTGACTTCAATTTATTTATGAAGTGCTTAACCGAATTTGATTTCTTTAAAATTGGTTCAATATTATTACACAGTATAGGTCCATGCAGATGTTCTGACTGTTTGATCAGAAAAACGCTTTTTTTTCTTGGAAAAAGTATAATTGTCCAAATTTCTTGTGTGATAATTATGTATCTCAGCGTGTTTGGTGAACTAACCCTTAATAAATTGGTAATTTGCCAGTATTATATCTATGTATACATAAAAAAATCTCAATTGTAGTTGGCAAGTATCATAAACATTCAAAATATTAAAACGAGAAAACAAATGGAATTGAGTGACATCTGAGTATTGCTGGCACAGCCCATTTTTGAAATGTGAGTATTTCATCTAAATACTTTTTACAAGTATTTCCCCATGCTAACATGTTGTAATTTACTTAAGGTCACATGAGCGTCCAATAAAGTGTATGAAGGATACGCTCAGGAATATAATGTTTGAGTTGTTTAGCACACCACAGTTTCTTGATATAATTTGAGTTAAACCTTTAATATGAAATTTCCAAGTAAGATTTTCGTTACCCCCAGACATTTGGTTTTGTTTACATGTTTGAATGGCAAAACCAAATAAAACGTGAAAAGCTGGAGCACATTTCAATCCCAAATCTTAATTTCCATGCAAAATAGAATTAACCTTCGTCCGACCAGGGGGGGGGGTTACCCCCCAAAAAAAAAACAACCAGATGATTCCCTGTCGCACAAAACGCAAACAAATATGATCTAAGGCTTTTATGTAATTGTAATTCATCCTTTGCGGTCATGTTAAAATAATTGGAGGTACCACCTTCAGGGAGGTCAGGTGGTTTTTAGGCCCTTCAAAGTCGAAGGTAGGGTATGTGGTTGCCACCTTCCTATACACTTTACTGTGTATAATGCCAAAAAATGGTACTTTTGTTACGTATGATGCTACTGTAAGCATTTTTAGAGTAATAACATGTTAATGCTTACTTTGGCACCCATCATTACCAATTTTACTTGCACGAATGGCGAAAATGGTCGAAAACCCCTTGATTTTTGGGTATTTTGATTACAATAAGCTCTCAGTTATGACGTCACTATAGCGTCATATTGTTCAAACTTGATATGCTTATATTTGAAGAAAAGACATATGTAGCTACACACTAATACCAAACAAGATGATGTCTGTCCCTTAATTGCGAAAAAAGCATTTACCTTTTAAACCTTGGATTGGACGAGGGTTAAAAGAACAACAATACAACACGGTAGAGATGAACAAAAAGTCAAAAAAGGCCAGACACGGACATCCCCTGAAAACTAAAAAAAGTTGCATACACAAATCATAACTATACAATACCTGACAAGCACATGAGAAGCGCACACAGCCACGATCCAAAAGAGGTATATTACTCATAATTTAAAATTAAGTGACTTTTGTATTGATTTCTGATGTGTATCTCTGCATTACAAATTTAATATCACCATCCAATAAATTATAGAGAATATGCCCAGCAGATCTAATAGTTTTGATGCAAAAGTCGTTTTGTTCTTAGTCAAGTTATAATTGTTGGCAAATCGTGTTTGATGGTCCTGAATGTTTGCTCGTTTTGAAAAATATATGTCAAATACTTTTGGTAGCGTATTGATGTAGTGTTTGTACATTAATGCACCCAATTCTAGATTGTACATATCATATACATACATTAACATTATTTGTATTGGCAAAACAGGAATGTATGTTGCTCAAAAACTTAAATACAAAATCAGAGATGATCTAAGTTATGCGACAACCAACTACGAATCTTGTTTTATAGAAGCTGAACAGCTAAATGAGAAAAATATAATTGTTGGAGTAATTTGAAGAGCTAATACGGCCAGGCGCGGATCCAGGGAGGAGCGGATGGGGCGCGCGCCTCCCGGTAATTCTGCAAAATCTTGCAAAATCAGCCCATTTTTGACAAGTTTCAGCCTTCAGCCCCAATTAATTTTGACGTTTTTCAATCCGGGATCCTCCCTGACGGCCATAGACGATTTGACGTATATCGGCCTACAACAGGCCTATTCATGATTGTGTAAATCTTATACTCCTGACAAGTCCACAAGAATAACTCATAAATCCGCAACGCTTTTTGATATATATTGGCTAGTAATGATTAATGATTCTGATGTTTCCTCAGCAATTTTAACAATAATGTATCAACTTTTAAGGAGGATTTCAGTGAAGGTAATATTAACCATCCAAACGAAAAATTATCTAAATTCTAAAAACTTAATTGGACTGAAATTTTAGCTGGTCAAATTGCGGATGATGATTGAATTAATTAAATACATTCCCTTTAAGAAGCACACTACAAACTGAAAGAAAGGGCCGATATTTATTGAATAGCATTATTAAAGTTTAAGTTTTATACGTCATATAAACAATTCCCAAGTGAAGAAAATTTAAAAGGGGATCACCCGATCTTCAGCCTTGATCCCGCCTTTCACACCATCGAACATGCGATTTTGATATCATTAGAAACCTTGTATTTTTCTCATCTCTTCTGCAAAATATTTTGACTGACTTCTTTCCCATTTTGATGCTATAAAAAAAAAAAAAAAAGACACCTAAATATTGTTTTTGTTTCCCGGTAACCGTGCAATATTTGTACAGTACTCTAAAGGGTGACTCAATAACAACTTTACCCAATTTTTTTTTTAATTGATATCTGTGGATTTTATTTTATCATAAAGAATGGGTAATTGAGCATCTTGCCTGACAAAAATGTTCATTTTGGTAGAGTGGTCTCAAGATATGGTCCACTGAACAATAGGTCAGCAAAACAGACTTGTCCACGGAGCATCATTTTTCTTATGCATGGAAATCCCCAATGCCCAAATAGAGCAGATCGTGTCCTAACCCCTCTAAGGCTTTTGATACTATTAATCATGACATCTTACTTTATAAACTTGAATATTATAGTCTATTCGGGGAAGTTCGAAAGCTACCTTTGTAATATATCTCAATATGATACTACAATATTATACTCCCACAAAAATTTGTTTAGTAAAATAGAATTAGTGAACGATCAGAGGGTGTTTTGAATCAATCCCATGATGCATAGCAATGTGCCTATACCGTACGGTACTAAACACATGTCAGTACTTAGGGATAAAAAGTGTTCCAAAAGTTTAAGAACCACAAGACAGTTTCATAAGCATGCACAAATTCCACCTAAGTACTACGCTTTGTGGGCTAAAATGAGCGTTAAGTCAGGGTTTTTATGTGTTAAGAATAGGATTTTTATGTGATCACATCACCCAATTTAGGTGAAAGTTCCGAAAACTGGTGCATTGTGGATATTACTCAAAACACCCTCTGGTGAACGATGAACTCCAGAAAATTATAATGGTTTACGGACATAAACTATCAGTGAATTTCACCAAAACCATTATGATTATGGGAACTTCCCCCAAAACGACGAACTTTCAAATACTGTATCACGTAACGTGCGTGTTCTAAATAAATATTTTCTCGCGAAACCTATCCTGTGTACCTCCCCGGGGTTGGCAAAAAATTATACAAAATCAGCCTATTTTACTCATCAGAGGTTCTCCGCACCCGAGGTCCTCCAGGCTCGGGTACGTCCATGTGTATTGCATTTCATTTGTTTTCACTGCCCATTATTTTTGCGAAAGTGGTGTCAGGTCACTTCCTGAAAAAAATAATGGCAATACAAACAAAAGACACACACTATAGGAATCTGTTTGGAGGAGAGTTATTTTAAATTCTAATCTCATTTTAGACACCTGCCAGACTGAATGCCATGTGTGTTGAAAGCAGGTTTGTACAAGGGGGTGAAGCCCATTCAAAACCAGTCGTCCGTGCTGGGCGCTGACATTTTGAATATTGCACGGAATAATTATTAGTTTGGGTGCTTGTATACCGGATCCGGTTTGACACATTCCAACACCTCACTGGCAGCCATAGCTGGGAGGGTCGTCGAGTGCCAAATTGTGTAAGCACGTATTTCAATACGGAATAAATCGCAATCTCATCATAGTGCGCAGTTCACATTCCATAGAAAAACGTTTTACACAATTTGGCACTCGCCAGGGGTGCGTGGGTGCTCCTTCGTGAATCACCCAAATGTTGCAGATTAAGTGTAGCTTTTGAATTATACTTAATCCAGCGTGGTACAGGCGTACAAAAATTTGGGTTACAGGGTTTTGGGTTGGATGCCCCCCAGTAATGGCGGATCAATTCTGACCATCATTTGGCTGGTCGGATTTGTCTATACACATATAATTGTTATTCGATATAAACAATCCCGGCAAAATATCAGTTGTTGGATGTTGGGTGCTATTGGGTGGTTAAATTTTGTCCTACCCATGGCTACACAACGAATGAAATGACACGTCAGTCGTCTTGATTTAAATAAACCGCCTCAATGAATACATCTTTTCACCTAAGCGCGCATTGCATTATGAGAAAAAAGAGTATCTGAGCACAATTATCCAGGTGCAATATATTACAACAACACCTGGCCACCTCTAACACATACATCAATTTGTATCACTACCGATTAGTGTATATGCAAAGACGTGGCACCCATAGTAATGTGGAAGAGCGGGGGCCATTGCTTTCTATTGTTGGTACTCTATGTTTTCTTTGTGGTCGGCAAAACATGCGAGACGGTGTATTTCTAAAGATTACGTAACGTTAACCTTTTTGGGTTTGTATTCAAAATAAAAAGGCTGTGGTGTCAAGGTATGGTATTTCTACGCATCAAAGGTGAATTCCAGAGACCTGATACTGTCAATATTCTTGAATCAAAGTTAAAATACAATATTAGGGATACCAACAATGAGCGTGGATTTTGCATATGCTTAATATATAAATTTACTACAAAAGAAATAGATGTTTTATTAATTTCTTAAAAACATAATGTTCAAGCTCAACGACCAGTTAATTAGCATGTAGCTGCGACTGTGTTTTAATACTTTTTCTTTTTTTAATTGATTTAAACACTTATATGACCTTGCCCATATGACCTTGCAAAAGAGTCTGCACAAAATGTGTTGATGGTTTCAAGGCCCATGGACGTGCATTGATTCCAAATCTCGACGATGCAACTTTTGGATCCTTGAGTATTTTGAGATAGGCTTTTGACCTATGATCCCTTGAACATCACAGGTCATGGACGATTTGAGTGATTTTGTCAATTTTTGACCAAAAGTTGAAATTTTTCATCATTTTAATCAAATTCTTCTATGAAAACAATTTTTATTTCTACTCATATGAACAGCACTTTATTTTGGTATATTTGTAGAATCATAAATTTGGCCAGTTACCTTGGCAACCACAATTTAAATCTTATATTAAGCCAATTCAGTCGCTTAGGCTTAAAATGGTTGTAAATTGCCGTCGCCATGGTAACTGGCCAACTTGAGAATTCTACAACTGGCATTAAATTTCCCGCATATCCCAACAACATCACTTGTAAAAAGAAATGTTTATAATGCAAATAATGATTTAAAAAATATGAAAAAGTTGCAATTTGTGGTCAAAAATGGAGAAAATGACCAAAATCGTGCCTTTCCTGTCAGCCAGCAAGTTTCTAGACACCGTAAGTCAAAAACTGTAAAGTCAAGAGGAGTTTTGTAATTAATTCTTTTTGTTCAACTTCATGAATACATTGTAAACTTTTTGTGTCGATTAAATAATTTTCCTAGAAATATAAATATAAAATATATTCTTCCCAAATTGGTAATGGACATTATTTGACATTGTAGCCAAATTTGGATGGTTGTGGACACAAAATGGGGGTGTGGGTGTTTGTTGGTGAGGGTAAGTGTTGCTACTTCTATGCTTAAATCAGGTGGTTATATTGCAGAGGATTATATTTTAGGTTCTTTTGAACATTAATTACACAAGTATTTGTTGAATACTTCAACTAGGGCGTGTTTTGACGAGGTTTTGACCTTTATTCTTTCTCTGGATCAAAGGTCACTTTAACGTCCACATCTGCAAGATGCTCACCCGATATGCCACAGAACTTTCAGGAACATTTCGTATATTGGAGGTGTCCAATAAAATATCAGGGCTTTGGGTGGGGGGGGGCTCCCTAGTATAGTAATTCAACCCATAGTGTCATCTCCAGTACGTTTTCTGAAGGTATTGGCATTGAAGAATGAGGGTTTCAGTGATGGATTAAACTTCCACGCTAAATCTTTTGAAACATGTAGTCTGAAATCAGAGAAAAATTAATTTTTGTGTTTGATGAAGCATTCAAGTCAACGTAAGCGCATTTATAGCTATATTAAAGGTGATCTCATTGCTCGGACGGCATATATTAAGCTATATACCAATGCAAGCTTATGACTTCAGGATGCCAAAAATATTATTTTCCCAAAAAAGTAATCGTGTAATATAGCCCTATAACCAAAAACTAACCCTATATTTCGTTGCGATTTTACGCCCAAAAATTCCTTAGCTTTCCTCTCTGACTTGGCAAATTCGTGTGACGTAGGCGATTGTGTAAGTCTGGTTGCGCAATGCATCTTCCAATGTAAAGGAACCCCAAATCGCTCCTCTTCTCCTGTGTTGAATTTTGCCAATATAGCGATATATGTTGGTTCACTAGGTTCCTTGATCTCTGTAGATTCGTAATTATAATTCCCGGCTTCATAAGTGTGCAAAAATGTGAAAAAAAAAAAAAATCGCTTGAATTCTCATCGCTTACGATGAATCGTGAGTAGCGAGCAGAGCTCAGAGCAAAGCTGTGTTTACACGCAAGTGTGAGATTTTGACCACCACTCATACTCCTGGAGCATAGGCTGTGGCAACCGTTCCAGAGCGGAGCTATTCATTATATTGAGCCTGACCACAATACCAGTAGCGAATCTCGCTACTGCTTCTTTTAAAATATATAAAATTGTCATTATTTTTTCGGTTAGAGGCATGAGGGTTAGAGGGAAGGGAAAAATTCTAGGTAAAAAAAAAGAAAAATAAATAACTGCCCGTTAGGTTAGTGAGGGAGACTTGCCCCTGGAGCATGGGTGGTGGTTCAAAAAACTACCGCGTGCGTAAAGACACGTACGTCTCTTCCGTTGATTTACGTTACACCCTCTTATGCTAACCGATGGAATTGCATGAGGTATAGGCGATATCAGGGGGAGTAACGGTGAATATCTTAATCTACTTTTCTCAGACCGGGAAACAGTCACTCAACTATGGTTATTGAACCTTTTTATTAATGAATCACTGTTGGCTTTGCTATTGGGTTTCAGCGTAAAGTCTGGCTCATCGAGCGAAACATGGCGGTAATTGCTTAACTAGCGACAATTTGTTTGCCATAACAAATTGCAGCAATAGGCCCAACTGCGAAGCAAGGGATTCAGTTTGTTTAAAATGCCGACTGAACCGCTTCTCTGATATCTGAGTGGGATAGAGCATCAAATCTACCAGATACTTCAACAGACAGTTATCTGTATCTGTATTGCTCATAATTCTTGATTTAGTTGAGCAAAATGTCAGAGAAAATAATTGGAAGTCCCTTCAAATCGCAGAAGCGAGGATCAAATGAATGTGCTTTGTTTACCTGCTTCGACGATTGCACAATCGGTGACGTCACCACCTCACAGCGCCCCAAGTTCAATGAAGTGGTGTTGCAAGAAAGACGATTTTCATTTTGGCTCTTTACCAAATCGTGAGTAGCATAATATGACACAGTTAATAAAATCGCTATAAAATAAGCTTTCCATTCGTATATAGTTTAATGATATCCGTCCGAGCAATGTGATCACCTTTAACTCTCAAAACGCGACTCATCGTATTTGCTCAATGTTATTCGATGTACAGTGAGTTTTACTGTTTTGAATACGAAGGAACACAAAAGTCCTTTGCACTCTCTATGTGGCCGCACTATCGTAGACGTTTCATATAGAAGCCCATTGATGCAAATGAGGTATTGCTATTCATTCCGTCAAGCGCTACTGCACAACGCCATACAGCGCACTGCGTAATCAATTGTAAATCCTCATTTGCATCAATGGGACGTCTATATGAAAAGTCTACGCAGACTATCTAGTTCGTGTTATAAACAGTGAATTGGCCATGGGTACAGAAACTTGGATAAGAAAAGCTCGGATAGAGAAACTTGAAAGAAATTCGTAAAGAAAAAAACAGTGTTATATTTTCCTCTGAATTTTCCCGTGTTCAGATATAATCGCTATCTCGTTGATCAAAACCTGCTGGTCTATGCCGGTGTGGCAGGAGATTATGTCCTCCGGGCTCACAGTTCCGAGAACAATGCGGAACAATAGGGCAATTCGATTCAGGTGACTCTTCACGCAACATTATTTTTCACGCTTATTCCGTTGTCGTAAGGAGCCCGGACTTTGATTACGGCGGACTATATTACTTTCACACCGGTCTATTACGTTTACGCTCTTCATCGTCTGTGGTTTTAGGTTGCGCCTGATCTGGGGTTAACACTGTAATTGGATAAGACGCCTTATCTAGGTTTACGAGTCTTATCTATAGATAAAGATACCAAAGTCTATTTCTGCCACTCTATAGATAAGAGACGTAAACCCCAGATAGGACTTGTTATCCTAGGTTTGCGCTTCTTAGATTGGATAAAGCGTTGTTTTGTTTGTTATAAATATAGAGAAGACGCGCGTTATCCTTGGTTTACGCTCGTTAACTAGGGATAAGAGAAAATGATACACTTTTTTTCCAAAACGTTACGTAACATCAGGGTAGGCAGAAACACCAGACCTCAGGTAAAACCAGGACTTATATAACTATAATAACTCAATGCAACAGGCAAAAACAATGGCTGACTGATTAGTGTTCCCACCCCATGTATATACATTCGTTCAGGACACAAAAACGCCAATTTAAACCGCGCTTAAAGGTTGAAATCAACCTCCGGTTACGTTTAAAGGCACTACAGTGATCCACCCGAAAGAGTCAAAATTTTAGAATTTTTGCAGAATAGCTTAAAAAGTGAGGATTAAGTCTGTTAGAAGTGATAAGCTATCTTTTCCAACTGAAAAATCGGCCGAAAAGGAAGAAAACAGCAGTGTTCAAAGATATATGTTCTCATCCATGGTTGTAGAAAAGTGTCCGTTCGGAGTGTAATGACTAAAACATCAAATTTTGTGATTAGGTTGCTTTTGATCTTATAATTGAGGGGTATGTTAGGGATACTATAATTGGTACAACAAAAGAAATCTGGTTTTGATGATTTTTTTTTATTTTCTGATTTAGCAAATCACTGATAGTGCCTTTAAGAGAGCACGGACACCAAACGAAGAGCAAACGAGACAGAAGACTGACAGACCTAGATAGACATACAATTTATACAAAATTCAGAAACGGGAACACCTTCTACCTGTTTACTTTATCATGTTTATGAAGTACTACGTTTTAAGCATCGAGAAAGAAAACAGTTCAACTGCAAAACTCATTTTGTAATATACAGGGTGAGTAAAAAAAAAACTTGACCCTGATTATGTCCGCCATTTTGAATTTTTAAATAACATATCTAAGATATGTAATATTGGAAAGCCTATTTCATTATCTTTAATTTGCTGCAAAGATAATTCCAATCTGATAGGTATAGGCCGAGCTACAGTCGTTTGAATCAAGTAGTCCGCTTTTACCCCTATCCACGGATTCCCATTTGAATGCACGGTGGCCACTAAGCAAATAACTCCCCAAAATGATGATAAGGGTATGTCTATGTTTATGTTAAATAAAGTGGTATCTTAGGAGTGTAAAAGATAGTGATAATGGTAAGTTTTATTTACAACTTTTTTTCAAGGTGTGGCATATTTTGGTCTACAAATATAGACAATACTTTAAACTTCAAAAAGTTGTCACCGATGTCTGTTCCTTCATATGGTATGCTTCATTCAACTCCTCCAGAAACTGATACATGTATCAAGTTTATTTATATTTCAGAATATTTTTATGGTGATGAGGAAGTAGAAACGTAAACAGGGCATCGATGATCAATTGTGACTGAATTTTGTGGGGTTACATAGCGTCACATTTATTCTGCTGTCAATAGATGCCTGATTTTCGTCTGGACACTGATTTGCTTCGCTGAACGCCGTTCATTTATATAATGTGAATTCGTGGACAGAGCGCAAAACAGACTACTTGATTCAAACAAATGTAGCTCGGTCTATACCTAACTGATGCGAATGACCTTTATTGCAAATTAAAGACAATGAACTAAGCTTTCAGATGATACCACATATGTTAGACATATGCATCTTAAAAATTCAAAATGGCGGACACAAACTGGGTCAAGTTTTTTTTTACACGCCCTGTATTTCAGTTGAACAATAAGGCTTTTCACACTGAGCGAGCGATGATTGTCTGTAGACTTCAAATCGCCAACAAATCCATTAGAATACTTCGCCAACTCTGATACACCTCACTGTTGGCCCTCTTAAATGCATGCACAGCCTGCTATAAGCACTATGTAGGCGACTATTCGCCATGTTGATTCACTATGTTTACTGGGTATTTCACGACGGAAAGCATTATAGGAAAGAGTTCCATATAACCCCGTTTTAAATTTCTAGAGGAAACAAATTATTTTTATTTAGGCCCAACATTAAAAACACTTTTACCCAAGGACAAAAATAAAAAACATTTGTTACACGTAGAATTTGCCAAGGGTACATGTGAATGTTTTAACAACAGATTTCTGTGGCGAATACAACCGAAGGTGCAAGTTTATATCACTTAACAGGGAATATGTACCGCATCAATTTTTAATAACAACCGTCAACGGTACTGTCGAGATGCCCCTTAAAGAAGTTTTCCATGAAAAAACCAGCTCGTTAAATCTTTTCTTTAGAAAGTTTTTACATCGTAACCATGGGTTATTGCTCCTGCTGTGTAGAATTCAGAAAATGGCTGTATTAGTCGGTTATCGATCACCAAAGTTGACCAATAACCGGCTCAGTGTGTAAAAGTCCTTACTATAGCTTTTTTTTAACCCTTTGGGCGATTTTCCTATGATATTAAGAATGTAGAAATTACCGCAAATGAAGATATCGAGGCTTTAAATTAATATGTATCATTTGAAGTTTAATGGCAAAGTTTAATGTTAGCCTACAAAATACAAATTAAAAGTTAAATTTTCCCATAACATTTACAAGTATTTGCGAAACTGTATATCAACGTAACACCCTGTCTCAATCTCTTTGCGTACACTATTGTATTTCAATTATATTATTGTATTCCCCAATTATTGTACAGGCTCATGGAATATTAGGTATACATAAAATAGTAAATATGTTGCCCTAATGTCCTAATGGAATTAGAATTTCCCTTCCAAAAGGCCAATTATTTAGAAATTTTTGTCAATTCATATTCCAATCGCTATTAAATGCTTGTAATTTTACATATTTTGTAAGATTTTCCGAATGCTATCAAATGAACCTTTTTTTTCGATAGACCGTATTTCAATAGCCAGTCATGTTTGGTGGACAAGATAGACGCATTCCATTATCTACAATACATTCACCTGTCAATGATCCCACTGCAATCGCTAAACATGGATCGATTGACAGCTTAATGTATTGTAGTCTGGAATGTATCATCTTGTCCACCAACCTGTCTGGTGGCTGACGTCATATTGAACACGGCCTATGTTTAAAACCTAAGTAACTGACAAACCTACAAACACACCTTTCAATTCAAAATGCTTTAAATAGCGTAAATTCATCAGGTGTGATTTTTTAGGCTGTCAGAGAATCATTAACATTACAGCCTGTCTCAAAAAAAATGGTACAATCCAGAAAACAAATTGGTTACATAATGAATTTTAAAATCAGTCATTCTTACTTGACATAATTTCATAACAAAGACCCGGCTTTCCAATGGTGTTTGTTTCATCCATTTGCTTTTGTCAATCCTATATATATCATAGTGCGATGAAATTTTAACTACGTAGTTCTCCTCCATGTAGACAAGGATTGTATATATAAATCTTTCCCTGGATATGGCCAGCCGCAACACAATTGTTGAAAAAAAAACCCATATGCCTGTGGCCGGATCGAAAACGCGGCGACCTCCGTATTACTAGGAACGGCGCTCTAACCAACTGAGCTATCAAGACGGGGTGGTAAGAGGGGCGATAGATATCATCCATTGTGTAGGTTCGAAAGGTGTCCATCGCTTTCCTAGCGGATAGCATCAGAACGGTATCTTTCATATAAATTTATAATTTGTTTTGAATTTTAACTACTTAGTTTCTTCAGGTAGACCAAGCATGGTTATATATTAATCTTTCCCTGAGATGCCACAGCGCACACAAGTGTGAAAAAACCCATATGCAACTTGGCCGATTCGAACCGGCGACCTCCGTCTTACTAGTGACGGCGCTCTAACCAACCTGAGCCACAAGACTGGCGTTGGTAGGAGGAGCGATAGATATCATCTATAGGTGTTTCGGTTCGAAAGAGGTGTCCATCGCTTTCCTAGCGGATAGCATCAGAACGGTATATTTACATATACAATTTATATTTTTATAATTTATATTTTTTTTTTCAACACTTGTGTGCGCTGGCCATCTCCAGGTAAAGATTATATATCCATCTGTCTACCTGGAGAACTAAGTAGTTAAAATTTCAAAACAAATATAAATTGTATATGTAAATATACCGTTCTGATGCTATCCGCTAGGAAAGCGATGGACACCTTTCGAACCTAACACCTATAATGATATCTATCGCTCCTCTACCAACCCAGTCGTGTGGCTCAGTTGGTTGAGGCGCCGTCACTAGTAATACTGAGGTCGCAGGTTCGAATCCGCCAGTGCTTATGGGTTTTTTTTCAACTTGTGTGCGCTGGCCATCTCCAGGAACGATTAATATATAATCCTCCCTTGTCTACCTGGAGAACTAAGTAGTTAAAATTTCAAAACAAATATAATTGTATTAATGTCATACTACCCGTTCCTGATCTAATCCGCTAGGAAAGCGCTGGACACCTTTCGAACCTAACATAACACCTATAGATAGATCTAAATCGCTCATCTCCACCCCGTCTTGTGGGCTCAGGTGGTTAGAGCGCCCGTCACTAGCTACTACGGAGGTTCGGCCGGTTCGAATCCGGCCAAGTGCAATATGGGTTTTTTTTTTTTTTTTTCAACCCTTGTGTGCGCTGGCCAGCTCCCGGGAAAGATTAATATATAACCATCCTTAGTCTACCTGGAAAACTAAGCTAGTTAAAAAATTTCAAAACAATCTAATTGTATCAGTAAATAACCGTCTGATGCTATCCGCTAGAAGCGATGGACACCTTTCGAACTAACACCTATCGATGATATCTATCGCTCCGCTACACCCAGTCCTGGTGGCTCGGTTTGTTAGAGCGCCGTCACTGTAATACGGAGGCTCCGGTTCGAAATCCGGGCCAAGTGCAAATATTGGTTTTTTTTTTTTTTTTTTTTTTTTCAACACTTCATGTGCTGGCCATCTCCTAGGGAAAGATTAATAATAACCATCCTTTTCTACCTGGAGAACTAAGTAGTTAAAATTTCAAAACAAATATAAATTGTATATGTAAATTACCGTTCTGATGCTATCCTCTGGAAAGCGATGGACACCTTTCGAACCTAACACCTATAGATGATATCTATCGCTCCTCTAGCCTCTACAACCCAGCCTTGTTAGCTCAGTTGTTAAGCGCCTCACTAGTCTACGGAGGTTAGCCGGTTCGAATCCGGCCATGCATATGGGGTTTTTTTTTTTTTTTTTTCAACACTTGTGGTGCGCTGGTTTTCTCCAGGGAAAGATTAAATATATAACCATCCTTGTCCACCTGGAGTACCAAGTAGTTAAAATTTCAAAACAAATATAAATTGTATATGAAATATACCGTTCTGATGCCATCCGCTAGGAAAGCGAGGACACCTTTCGAACCTAACAACTATGATGATATCTATCGCTCCTCTACCAACCCAGTCCCTTGTGCTCATTGGTTAGAGCGGCCGTCACTAGTATACGGAGGTCGCCGTTTTGAATCCGGCCAAGTGCATATTGGTTTTTTTTTCAACACTTGTGTGCGCTGGCCATCTCCTGGAAAGATAATATTACCAACAATTTAGTGGCGCTATACCAACATCGATTTTTGCCAATTTTATGCATGGCAGAGTTGTTTTCGCCCGTAGCATGCTGTCTTAAAGCTCACAAAAGATGCAACCTTGACAAAAGAACAAAACCAGATTAAATTAGTAAAAAAGGAATCTAACTTTTTATCGACACAAGTTTTAAATAGTCAACATAATCAGTTCAATTATAAAATCTTCTTTCATAAATAAACAAACAATACAAATATTTTATTATTGCACGTCAATGAAAATGGAGCTTTGAATTTATACAGATGGTATCTGTTAAAATCATGCCAAAGGAATGTAATTGCAACCACAATAAACACTTCCAAATCCAAAGAAATGGTTAAAATATTGCACGAGCTTTGTGCATTTACTAATTGTTGAATTCATCCATTTGAAATTTGGAAGCACCGTTCAATGGTGTAGGAATTTGCGTTTCAAGATAATTCAAGACTACAGAAACTCTCCTCCTCCTCAATTTGCTGTAACGGCCGTTTGTACTCTCATGTTCTCATCTGAAAAACACAGTAATGTGGAATGGTTATTCACTTTATCTTAAGCCAGAACTTACTTATCATAAACTTCCACATTAGTCTGTTTTCGTATCTTTTTAGAGTTTCTTGATGAAGTTCATCCTTTTTAAAGATTTCATATCTGGTTCAAGTGTGAATAACTTATTGTAACTGATTCGTTCACACCCCGTTTCACTCAACCAGAAAGGGCACAAACTAATCGATTTTTGTGTTCCGCAGTAAACTGGAGTTATCTCTCATTGAAATAAGCAATTGAGATGAAACAAAAAATCCTGTCAAGCCTGGTATTTTTCCCTCTGAAATGTGAATATACAAAACAACTTATTATGTTGAATATAATATTGAAAAAACTCCGGGTTTTATAGATTGTACCATTTTTTTTGGAACAGGCTTGTACAATAGTAAAGACCCTATCAGTGCGTTCAACCGAGGCTAGTCCAAAATATTTGAAATTTGCAGGGCTAGCTTAAAGTGATGATAAGTCTGTAGAATTATCATAAGTTCTTTTTCACCAACTACAGAATTGACAGAACAGGAGAAAACGGCAGTGTTACAAGATATGAACTGTCCATTCATTTACGGTTGTAAGTAAGTGTCCGTCGGGACCTAATGACTAATATAACACGATGTTGTCCTTGTTCGGTTTGCTCTGGCCTTAATCATTTGCAGGATATGTTACGGTACCTGTACTTGTTACAGGCATGCAAAAAAGCGGATTTTTTATTGATTTTTGTTTTATTTTCTGAATTAGCAATCCTGATAGTGGTCTTTAACGCATTTCGTACCGCCAGATAGGAAAACCGTGAATTTATAAACCGAGCGTAAATCATATTTAAATGTTTTATGACAAAATTCATCAGAATCGTTAGATAAACATTGTAAATCAGGTTTCGACTTCTGATCCAAATATGTTCAATTACTGTAGGAGTAGTTTCAGCAACTAAGTTCTCAACCCTTGGATGCAAATGGGGATGCAATTGCTCATAATTATTGCATCTTTGGTGATTTTCTTGAGACATGTGAGATTAGGAAATCATCAAAAACATGCGAAAGTTAGTACCAACTTCAAAATGTTTTTGAACTCGCAACCCGCAAAAGGATGAAACCGGAGTATCCATGGAATCTTAGCGGTGTAAAGCGAGGGAAGAACCGCTACGCTTCCCGATACCCGTCTATTATATGCATTCTATATCAAAATCGAAATTTTATGGTGGATATTGATTTACGATGTACATTCCAAGCTATAAAACAATCAAAGAGTTAGATACGGGCTGACGAATCGTTAATATGATCATATAATAGATGAGATCATTTCTAATTACAAGTCAGTTCAGAGTTACCAGTCAAAGAGATTAAATTTATTCTGAAAAAAATTCAAGATAATCTGTTCCATTACGAACTCTGTTCATAATTCACAATTAGCAAGCTATCGCAATAACAATTGATAAAGTTAGTACTACTGTTAAATATATTATCTGGTTTCTGACCATTGTTTTTTATGTTAAGTCATACAAAGATGTTACTTTTATGTCAAGTAATATAGTAAATGACAATAATTTGAGTAAAAACTACTTATATTTGTGTAGTTTGGAACAAATATAACGTATTTGTCGACGCATAGTACGTAAGAGCGTCTTCACATCAGGGCGAGTTAAAATTGGTTAAAATAAAAAAATGGTTAAATTAAAAAAATTGTTAAAGTTTATGCTTATAAATAGCGTGGTGCGAGCAAGATAATAGGCTCAAAATTCGAGATGTTAACTTCTCAATGAAGTTATAATTTTACAACATATGTCTAAATGTTGAGGATTCTCAAATAAGTTTTAAGATTTACTACAACTTTTGAGGATGAAATATGCGATATTACTATATTTCTTATATGTTGCATTTTTACTAAGTAATGACACGTAATTGAGTTTATATCCTGTTTTTATTATCTGGAAAACTAATTTGCTAAGGATAACAATTCTTGTAGAGAGCAATATGCGATGAGTATTTCGCAAAAGGTAAAATCGTGGACTTCAATAATAATAATAAAACATCGCAAAGTGTTCATCTTCATGATCTTGATCTTTGACACTTTTTTTCGGAGTTGACCTATTTTCACGGGAAATATCTCCTTTTGTGAGAGTCCGTGCAGTTGATGAGGTTGGTAGGTCGCTGGAAGTGTCTCCTTTTGTGAGAGTCCGTGCTGTTGATTCAGTTGGTAAGTCGCTGGAAATTTCTCCTTTTGTGACCGTCAGCGCAGTTAATGCGGTTGGTATGTCTGTGGCATTACAACGTTTAACACAAACACTTTCGTCCTGGAAGTAATCATAACACGTTAATTGATATAAGGTGAACCACTATTCAGTTATAAAACGTGTTAAATTTAGCAATCCTGAACAAACTATAAAAGGACTAATATTTTGCCTTTTTAAATTTTCTACCCTCCGGGTTTCAAAGTTGTTCTTTTGTTTTTCAAAAGTTATGCATTTCTATAACAATATCCGGAAAGAGCATGAAAATGCATTCAATGAGTCCAAACAAGCCTAGTTTTACACTGTTAAAAAAATGTCCGTAAATTTAGGGAAATTTCTGGCAGCAGTATTTCCAGTCATTTTTAGGGTAAATTTACAGAAATTTCTGTCAATTAACGGAACTTTGACAGTAATTTTACAGAAATTTGTCTCATATTATGGAAAAAAATATGTATTTTAACAGAATTTTTCCGTAATTTAAAATTACGGAACCAAAAAAAAAAAGTCCGGAAATATTGCTGCCAGAAATTTTTGAAATATTTCCGTAAATTAACATTTTTAGCTATTTTTTATGTTTTTTGTTTTTTATTTTTATTGTTTTCTAAAACAGATTTTTCCGTAAATTTACGGAAAATCTGTTTTCTTAATTTACGGAAATTTTTAACAGTGTAGGTATGGTTTTTTCAGATAGCTTCTAAATGAACTGAAGCCATTTCAAAAGCTAGTGAATTTGGTTTATGACCAATGCAAAACTACCAGTTTTGAAAGGGTTTGAACTGATGCAATATTTTATATCAAGCATTATCCTGCTTTGTTTTATCAAAATTAGTTTGATGCACCAACTCCAACTTGTTCTAATCTTAGTACACAATTCGCAATTCACAAAGTTTAAAAATGGATTAGTGGCACGTGTTGTGGGTTGTCGGGTTCGTGGGTCATCTTTTGGTCGTATTTTTATTGAATCTATGGTATTATATATTAATAGCTATGGAAGAGATTTCGGGAATAGATTTCTAAAGCTTGCTGTTCTAAAGCATTACTTTGTGGTAAGAATGATTTACAAGTAATAATTTCAGTGCGAGTTTGATGACCCATTCTTTCTACGGGTTGGTGATAACAGAATGGAGAGATAATGATAAAAAATTATTCGACTTCATTATTTGTTTGTACGATCAGACAATGACACAGTGTGAAGAGTTCGTATATCGTATTATTTAGTATTGTTTTAATATATTCGCGTGGCTTCATTAATAAAACTTCGTCGGATAAGAAATTGATGTAGCTGTATTTCGTATGGAGTGCACCGTGTATGGACAGGTCCTAAAGAACCATTCACTGTTCTGTGATCATTGGTCATAGAATATTATACTGAAGTATTTTAGCCAATCGCATGCGAGCTTACAACAATTTGCATGTTTAATTGAGAATCACTTTAACTAGCTCAGAATTCAGGACCATGAATCCAAAAACAATAAATAGTTTGATTTTTTACCTGTATATATTCAATGTTCGTTGTTGTTGTTGTTTTTTTTGTTGTTGTTATTGTTATTTTTGTTACAAGGTTACAATTGTAAATCGTCAGTCTTTCTCGTTCATTTTAAATCTTTGTTGTTGCAAGTTTTATGTCGTAAGATTAGAGAATTTAGTAGTAAAGTTCATTGGCTTACTTACAATTCCCAAATTGGTTGATGAAATCCATGTCCATACAAGTCTGTCAATCGTATAACGTGCATCAGAATATCCTACATCATAATCATATGCACAAATAATAAGAATTTTAAACAAAATTAAATTTAAGTATTAATCAATAGTTTTGCTAATTGCAGAATGACAAAATAGTTGTGACAGAAAAATTGAATTTTTTAGGAAAAAAGTGAAACACCTCTCATCATTCAAATCTATTAGTTATCTCAAACAAAATATCTTGTGATAGATAACCAACTAACAACTAGCCAACTGCGCAATGGCGGATTCTTTCTTCATCGCCTGCTAGCGGGTGACGCGAGCCTTCAAAAATAATTTGCGCGTCGGATACACAAACAGACGTGATGCGTGAAAATCATGTGCAAAGACTAGCGCGAGCCAACGTCTGCGTGAACTCAACTAAAACAACGGTGCATATAACTATTGCGCCTCCTGTAGACTCTGCATAGAAAATTCATATTTTATTGGTCTTTATCTCGAGTTTACTTTGCTTTTCAGAAAATTAGAGTTGCACAGTTTGTTTACAAGATTTTCTTGTATCCCTTACGTCCTAGAGGAAAATGACTACAACCTGACCATCACCGCAAAAAAGAGGTAGCGTTAATATATTTGTCTTGTAAGATCTAGGAGCAATTTCCCACTAAATACAAGGCAGGGGTCCGCTCCATGATGTTTTGAAATTATTATTGAGTGTAGTAATTTCGCTACGAAAATTTCCGCCCGAAAGCGGGAAAAAACACGTGTTTGTTAATCCTCCAGTAAAAAACAAAATAAGCTTAAATCAACACTTTCCCTTAAGATTTTTGTCGTTAGGTAAGGACTATTGCTGTGATTTTTTTTCCGGAAGTGTCTGCCAAAAGTGTAAAGTAATGTGCGCCCACAATGGTGTGTTCGGAGACAGATTGTGCGCCTTACGTCAGGGTAGATACGTGTCGTGATTGGTTTGAGCGCTGCGCAGTACCGCATTTTGACATGTTTGACATGACGTCAGATGCAACAATATATTCCTATGGAGCACATTTCTCTAACTTTATTCTTATTTTATAAATGTTGACACAACATAACTTCATTCGCATTAGTTTTCTTAACATCTTTAAGGCAATGGCATTTTCTGATCAATTCCCCGGTGATCAATTTTGGCCTTTTGTCATATCCTCCATATCGTTGAGTACTATCATCCTATGTTGTTAAATTGTATTTATTACTAATGGGCGATGTGGAAATAAATACAAAAAACGACGAGCATAAATCTGTACGAGTAGTTTTTTACAGGAAAAATAGTTGTCTATATACAAACTTGAAAATCACGGCAATTTCTACGAACCTCCCTGGCAGTTATTCCACATCTTGGCTCTCCGATGTCAACTTAAAATGAGATCTGTCATGGTCGTCTGAAAAACAAACGACAACAGCCTACTAATAGTAAAACAACAAAAGTCACACTGGTACACGGGAGAAAAAAAAGGATTGGACATTGAAATGATCCCAATTATATGGTTTTCGAAGTTGAGTTATTGGAAGCCGTCTGAAATAAACTGATATAACCCTAGAGGAGTTTCATCCAAAACTCGAGCCATTGTTTGCTTTTATGTCAGGTGTGTGTGTGGGCAAATCAAACCACAATTTTCACTTTGTTTTCACCAAATGGTATTCCTCACCTTTGTAGGCAGCGAAGTTTTAATGTTGGTTCACAACGCAATCTGTAACGAGAGGAGTTATGGTTACGGAGAAGGAAAAATTAAATTTCCCACCCTCCACCCCCCATTTGGACATGCTTTCCTTGTGGTGCATTGGCGACCTTCTCAGTAGTTACTAGCATGACGAAGTAGTCCAATAATTGTATGATTGACCCCACAAAAAACAAATTGCAACAGAAACAATTTTGGTGTTTGTTAATTACTGAAAATATTACAAACATAATATATGAAAAGTCTACCAAAATCAACCTAGTGGAAATAATGTAGAAAATATAAGGGGGCCAACGCTGTACAGGGGTAAACAAATAGACTTTTGAATGATTAAATGTTGTACACATTCTTGGGTACTCCTAAGGTTTAAAAAATGGGTATAGTTTGCCCTATCTACGCGTTATAGTTTTAGAAAACATAGCTCAGTAACAGTTCAAGGTCATCCGGGGTAAAATTCATAGAATTGGTATTTTGCATCGGATGGTTGTAAACTGTTAAATGTGTCCCATTAGAAAGTAAATGTTAATAGATTCTTTGTGAACTTTATATATGAATTACAGAGCTATGACTAGGACTCCCATAGACACTGTAGCCCCCAGTCACATTTGCGTTCCAATTATGCAACGAAATTTATAGATGGTGCAACCAGTATATATTTGGGTTCTGTACCATTAGACGAACAACTTTCCGCACGCCATTTTTATAACGAACGGAATAATCTGAAATTTTTACCCCCATTGTGACTTGCACCTATTTTGACTCATAAATATTGAACTACACCCTGCAGGATATGGCAAACTATACCTTTTTTAATCCTGGAAACTGTAACGAAGCGTTGGATAATTTTCGCCGCGTTTGATACTTTTCATATTTTGACCCCGGTAAAACCTTACCCCCTTAAAAATATATGTTCCACTCCGTGATTTAGTACTTTAGTAGGACTTTTGAATTGTTGTTTTTATTTAAAGGTATATCAATACAAATTCGTGTTGGAATTGATTTGTTGCAATTAGTGTGTGTTGGGTTAAGGCAGATTCATTCTATTGACTGGCCTATAGGGGCTTGGTAGTTTACGGGGTTAACATTGGAATGATCCTAATTGTGCATGATTTTCTTCTGGGTATTGTACTGGGCGAAGAGAAGAGGCTTGGAAATTTACCAAGATACTATCTGTAAAATTAAGGCATGGTTCGAACCTTCTTACTAAGAATCGGAGCTAGGTTAATTACCTTCTAGTTGGTCATTATTAAATGTGAATTTTAGGGGTGTACTTTCATAACTTCTAATTGATTACTTAAGAATTTTGTTGGAACTTGGTACTTTCCCGAAGTAGAACATTTTTCAGGTTTGTCTTATTTTTAATAATGTGCCCTGTTTTTCACTTTGTAACTGCATTGGGACTTGGTACGGTTACCTTGTTCGGTTTGGATGCACCTTATTTTTACGGTTGGCTCAAGTAAACCCATTTTCTCTGTAGGTCATATTTGAAGGGTACATTTGCAGTAAGTTCGAGACTTTTAAAGGGTGGTTAATCGTTAGGAACTGGTTAATGATAAATCTTATGTTTAAATTTTTTATAATAATTTGGCAAGATTTCAAAACTATTTAAAAACTAGAAATATTTAAAAAATATTTAGAGTCCTATTCTTGTGCTAACTCAAGCTTTAGATACATGAGTCGTTAATTTATTAAATTACTTGCATCAATTTACATTTGACTCCATAATCAAGTATCTTAATGTTAGGTCCTATACTAAAAATATAATTACTTTTTAGAAGTGATTCTATGTGAACCTTCTCAATAAGTTTGGCCAGAATTGACCTTTCGCTCGGGTACTTTACTGGAAGGGGGACTAACGAGAAGTCTAGAATGTATTATGCATGTATTAGCGTTTTGATATTGAAACTTGGCGAGTGGAATAATTTGGAATTACTGCTACAGATAGCTGAGACATAATCGGGGGGTTGTTCTAGGTTATTATTTCCGATTTTGAGGTAATAGAACTTTATACTCACTAATAAGTTCCGCAATACTATTAATCAGGTTACTTGTACGAAATTGCTTTTTTTTGACACAGTCAAGACGAGTCGTAAGTGCGGTCCCTCCGCCGAAACTAACTTTGCCATTCCTGCAACTAGCAAATTCGTACCCGCGAATCTGAAGGCCAAGAAAGAATATGAATTTTTGTTGGTGTAACCTAGAACTAATGCTATCAAAGGTTTTTTTCACACTGCATTCTTTGAAGTAATCGCACAATGACATCTAAAAAAATCCGAGAAAATCCGGGTTGCCGAAATATGTCTAATTTGCCTAAATTCAAAATGTCCGCCATTTCAACGGCCTTTTGCCCATAACTCTGATCCAGGGTAGAGAGCTTAATGTTTGGTTTCTCTACCCATGTTTTGGGGGTCTACGAACTCAATAAGACCCCAATAACAATGTGCGATGAGTGTTTTTAGGCCTTAATTTGCATAAATCCAATATGGCTGCCATTTTTGTTGACTTTCTTGAAATTCGTTATGTTGAAATTTGGTGTTTCTGGAGCCATGTTATGTATCAAATAACATGATTATTAGTTGCTATGTAAAGACACAGGGACTCAACTGATAAAAAATATCTAGTTAAATATTTGTGGATTCAACAACTTTTTGATCAATTTTTAAAATAACAGAGAACATCTTAAGAGGGACGTCACACATAACAATTACACTTCATAAAAAAAACTCCTTTTGTTCATTTTAAAGGTTTTTCCTTGGTAGCTCAATGGCTTCATTTGCCAAAAAGGTAAGGAATTACTGAAATTTGTTCCTGAACAGCTCGTATAGAAAGTTTTTCCTTTACTGTGCTATAAGCTCCAGGCCAAGAGTTGTTCATCTGTTAGTAAGGCACGTCTCAGTATGTTGTGTAGTCATGCCAATGGTTCAGCTGGGAACAACTGTACCACAAAATCTCTATTAGTTTGATTTTGGTGATTTAAAACAGGCCATTCCATCCATTCTAACTCCATTCGAGGGTGTCGACTGCTACTCTTGTCCCATTTTTGGGAAAGGTTTGATGAAAAGCATGAGGTAGGAGGGATAGACCAGGAGAGTTAGACTAAGATTTTATTATTAAGGTTAATTAATGTGCATAGATAAGTGTTTTTCAAGGAAGATTTAATTTTTCACTTGGTCAATCTCAACTTAACTATATATGATAAGACTTATTTCAGAAAAGACCTTTTTTGACTGAAAAGGCAACTTCATTTAACAAAATGGCCACAATTAGTGAAACAATTCTTGGCTACTTAACAAACTTAAATTTTGTCAAAATGATACTGACTGTTCAATTTCCAAAAATGATAGAAAAGTGAAATTTTTTGTCAATTGTTGAACATTTCAAAGGAAACATAGCTCAGCCAAAATAATTAACCCCCAGACGTTATTTGTTAAAGTTGATTTTTTTTTGTTTGAAAGAGGAGGCCCTATCTCAACAGGTGCCCTGATTGTTAAACACCCTTAAAGATTGCGGTCTGAGTTTGAAACTGTATCTCTACAGTGTTTCCCCCCTTAGGTTGATTATCCCAAACCAAACCATAACTCTCTCGCCGTTATAGACACCCCAACATTGTTTGAAAAGACTATTGGTATGGGTTGAAAACATGGAACCGAATAAGTCCCGAAGCTATAGAACCTTTAAAAAACGTTATGTTTTTACTTAAATAGGCCACACCTAAGGAACTCAACCATATCCCCCCAGATTTTAAGCATATGTCGCAAAGTATTTTGTACTTTTTTAATTTTGAAAATTATCATAGTTTGTTTAAGATTAGCTTTAAAAGGCTATTGAGGAATTGGGGTATGTTGCACTTCCCTCAGCTTTTCTGCTGGTGTCAAAAAAGAGTGATGATTGTGTCGCAAATGATTTTAGGTGTTTTTTTTTTATATCCTTTGAGCACATTTTATTGAAAAAAAATCGGACCACCCCTTACCCGTGGAAGCCGAAGGAATAACCGCCAAAGTTGAGGATTGGTGAAGCCTCCTATCCTTTACTATTAATTGGTACAACAAACCATATATTGCTCTTACAGGTGCAACGAGAGAGTTTCAAATATACAGAGTGTCCCCTAAAATGTGAAAATAATTCTGATTTTTGTAAGCTAGGTAAAGCTCTCTATCAAAAATGATCCCAATCTGAAGGATTAAGCTGAGATCTGTTTCTTTGTTACAAAAATTGGTGAAATTTCTAATTTCGATAGGAGCAATCGAAATTCAGCCTATGTTTTCTATTGAATATAAGCATATACAATTACCTTTTGTTTTCATTTTAATTATTTCTCTTTAGCCACATTAAGGTAGGAATCTATTGAGTGACTATCTGATATGAAATCAACACTACATATCACAGAAAGTATGGATTACTTGTGAAATTTCTCGTTGCACTTTAAACAAAAGTTTCCCATGTTGTATAAAACTTCATTTTATTAGTTATGTTACATTTAGGTTTTCGTTTCTTTTGGATGCCCTCAAAATTTCAAATTTTCTACAAAGAAAACCTTTGTACACAAACCTGATTTCCCTTCATCACCATTTTGGTGCAAGGGCGCCGTGCATTAAGACATCATAGAAGGCAAGATACTGGGAATTATGTGGGTCCAAAACCATAAATCGGCGCACTTTGGAAAAAACCGGCGCCTGAATTAAGTTTCACGTTTTCAACCAAAATTCATACCTTTAAATCGAAATTTCTTTTCTTAAATGAAATATTTACAATAAAAAGAAAAATATATGACATTTTTGGCTTCTTAAGGTAGATTGTAATTTTCAAACTAAGAAAGTTGTATACAGAGTTCTAGTCCAAAAACACCATGTCGCAAATCAAAAAAATAGTTTATTTCATGTCATTTTTTCAATGTTCAGACGCAAATTAAATTGAAGCATATTATCAATGAAAATTTAGTCCATAATGTAAATTGGTATAGGCAAAAATTGAATATAGTGATGTAACGTTGGCCTCATAAATTATGATTTATAATTCCGCACACCTATGAAACCTACGTTACCACGTACAGTAAATCATGGATGATTCCGCCGCGTTTTGTTACAGATGAGAAAATTAGCGTAATTTACTTGAATATCTATTTCTTGTTGGTCGTCAAACGACAGGCGAGATATTACAACCATCAGGTATGTGTATTAAAATCGGCAAGGGCTTCAAGATTTAATTTTACAGCCCAAAAACACAGTATGGTTAAGAAATGCAACATACGTTACTTCAAAACACCTAACTAAAGGTAGTAGTAGCTTTTAAACAGTTATCATTTCTAAGCAGCTATTACCCCAAAGTAATTTCATTAGAATCATTTCATTTTTACATTTCTAACATATTAATTGGATGCCGTGGACTTAAAATGAAACATACAAGATAGAAACATACGTTACTACTTATTTCAAAACAGTTGCTAAATCAAAACTTTTAGCGTCCGACTACCCTCTGCTGTCGCTGGATCGAAACTATGAAGCGCCATAATGCGTTAGAGCTCCTTGACAGCATGAGAAGCTCGATATTGACGGATTTTAAGTGAAACGTGTTCGAAATCAGCTGAAAGATATGCATGATTTTGCCCTTTAAAGGCAAATATCTGTTTTTAACTGCTAATTCAAGTGAAATTTTATTTCTCAGGAATGTGATGGTTCTCTTTGGATACGGTAGCTCGGGTTTAAAACGACAAACATGTCACTTGATAAGATTTTACAGTGCAATATAGACATAATATAGGTATAATTTTGTAACGTACGTTTCATAATCATGTCACGTAAGTTTCGTTTTTCAACTCTGATAGGTGATGTGCTTTTCTCAAATATTATATATTTATTAAACAATCTGCAATAATGAAGTTCAAGGGATAATTATAACAATTGTTTCCGACAAGTGTCAATTTCATATATAGTAAAATGTACCTATAGCATGCCTTTTAAACGTGTGGTAACGTAGGTTTCATAAATAAACTAATGAATTCATGTGGTTATACTCTTGTTACTATAAAAGTGTTTTTATTATACATGTTTATTATTTTGAATATATAAACGTATACTTTACGTAATGGGGAGTGTGTTGTCATTCTATTACTTTCGGAATTACTTGTTATACATAGAGTTAAAAAGTTAACGTAAGTTGCAATATTATAATGACATATTACTATCA
The DNA here is from genome assembly GCA_023653785.1 of Ophioderma brevispina. NCBI lineage: Eukaryota > Metazoa > Echinodermata > Ophiuroidea > Amphilepidida > Ophiodermatidae > Ophioderma > Ophioderma brevispina. The sequence continues at coordinate 67,004 of JAMKCH010005801.1, forward strand.
ACTTTAACTCATGCTGTCTTGTTATCTATTCGTTTAAATGGCCGAAAAGCAAAGATGATTTGTGGGTCCCATACAAGGAGATCCTATGCAAGATAGAGCCTTCGAAACGTCTATCAAAGAGGCTCTTTAGCATAACAAAAGACCAGGTTGGCATCATAAAGACAAAATATGAGCAATATGTACGAGAATTACATTAATCTTAATTAATCTTGAGAATCAAGATAAAGACTAATCATACAGTGGTATGTTCCAGTGTACCATTTCAAAGTGATTGCAACGTATATGGTTTGACATTGAATGTTGAAACACAGGCCTATGCATACATGTGTAAGGTTTAATTAGTTCTTGAGATAACTTGAGATAGGTACACCTTAAAATTCCTGATGCTAAAACTTGGTTGCGTCGGAGTGTTGAAATAGTGTTGTTATTAAAGCGGCACTGGCACATTTTCACAAAATATGAAATGTCTTCAATTTGCTCTCAAATGATAGTCTAGGCCATTGGAAGAACAGAGATATATTTTACACATAAAAATAACATGCCCCAAAACAGATAGGGACATTGATATGAGGATAAAGATATCCAGGTAATTTGTAGGCCAACTTTGAAGTTTTCCATAATTTTAAACAAATGTGTATATTACGTGAATATTTTTGACTCGTACTCACTGATATTAAAACCACAAAGGTTATAGACCGGTCAAACAGTGTGCATAGCGTGGGAAACATGCATACAGGTGCGTGTTCTTGTGTTAAACGCCATTTTCGTAGTCTGCTGAATTTCGCGTCGCCGGCGACGTGAAATTACAAAATCGTTCCGTTTACCCATAAGGAAGCTGATTTGGTCTTAATCATTTCGGGTGAGGGCTTTTGTATATAAAAGCTTTACAACCATGCAAAAATATCGATTTTGAAAAATCTAGAGGGCGCACTATTTTTCAAATGTGCCAGTGTCTCTTTAAGGTTTGTGTAAACAATACGATTTTGACAGCTAGATTAGGTATAAAAAGATGTTTGCTTGCCGTAACCAAACCGACCTTATAAACCTTCTGACTTTTTTTCCAATTTCTTTAAAAAAAATAGAAAAATCCGACAGACCTCCTTTTTTCACCAAATTTCACCAATTCCTTTATATTTTTTCCTAAGAAACATGTACAGCATGGGAAAACATAAATATAAATCGTGAAAGTGCTTAAGTTAAAGTTTGAATGTTTTTAGATTTTGAAAAAAAAACAATGTATTTTGTCTAACTCTCCAAAAACAAAACAAAGACCGACTGACCGACCGACCGATCCTGTTTTTTCTTATGTTACGGGAAACAAACATAATGCTTTACCTTCCAAGGGTATTGAAATAAGTGGTGTTGATCTTACATGAAGCATACGTTACTGTTATTTCAATTGTTAACGGGTTCAAAGTAAACTTTGTTAGTAGCTGTTAATGATATGATTTTATGACTTTTGATAAATAGAGATGATTCAGCAAACAGATGTTTTATTAGTCTCTATTTGTTTCCATTTGAAAAGAGTATACTCTTATCTGTCGGTTACGATCCTGCAAAGCAATCAATATACATGTATAATCAAGAACAGTTGACATTTTGGGGAAAATATGCAACTATTTCAAAGCAAATACCTGCCCAATTGATTCAAGAAAGACGGCTTAATTGTATGTATTTCTGTATAGCGTTTTTTTGTAAGTAAAATGTGATTCCCTTGACCTATAAGCGTTAGTTTGATCAAATTAATGAAACTTATGTTACCCTTTATCAAAACAATCTTACAACACAAATCCCATATTGAAATTCAAAATAATCTGGCATATCATGACAGATATAATTACGACACACTTGATAGGAATATCATTCATTACATTTGAAATTGCCATTGAGAAGAAAAATAATTGTAACGGATTATTTCTATTTTCGAATTAATTCAAAGACCGTCAGAAAATTACTCATTTCGTAGATGATACCTTAATCCTTGAAGGAGAATCTTGCAATTCATTTCAATGATCTTTGTATTAGACAGAAACATTAAAATGATTTTAATTTCCTCGATATTAACTATGTAGAGCAGTAGTATTGATTGTGAAACTTACGTTATGATGTTAATATTAACATACGTTACATAAATTGTCCTTCATGTACATTAATAGTAAATTGATCATTCAATGTAATTAATAGCCAATGTGAGAGCAAGCTACAAATGCATCATTTGAAAGCAACAGACCAACTGAAGGGTAAAATATCATAAAAATACAAGAAACGAAAAGAAGCCATTGTGTATTAATTTGATCTAAATGATTTAACTTAGGAGTTAAAGTGCCCAAAATAAATTTTCAGATAACATGGATAGTATTTACTACCTAGAAATCAAAAACTTACATAAAGGCCGTATTTAATAAAACACACTCGAGGTATTACAGCGTACCTTTGTGATTGAAATCTTCATTTTATTGTTAAATCACATGATAACGTAAGTTACATAATGAAAATACAAGACTAAAGTTGAAGGTGTTGTGAAAATATTAGTTCGCAAGATTACATGTTGATATTTTTCAAAAAGAACTTTGAGGTACTGTCTTTCATTTATGAATAATATAAAGTTGTTTTGTTGAATTTAATTTTTTTCAATTTGCCATTTCCAACTTGCGCCGATTTAATGGTTTTGACCCTGGTACATATTTCGGTACCACTGGATAGTCCATTGATACACAAAACCAAGTTTAAAGGGGGTGTCTATGGAAAATAATTATATGAAGTTACATCAACCCCCCCCCCCCCCCCCCGCTGGTTAGACATGTTACCAAAATAATTCTGCTACTAGTCTACGAGTCTCAGAAGTCAAGATATTAACAAAATCTATCAAAATGGCGGCCATTTGGATATATGCTCAAATTAAGCCTGAACCCAACATCCTATGCTATTAGTTAAACTTTTTTACCTGTCATAGGTTTTTTTATTTCGACAGACCTTGAAACATGGGTGATAGGTAACGAATTATTCTGCTATGAGTCTCAGAGCACTCGAGGTATTTAACAAAAATCTATATCAAAATGGCGGCCATTTTGAAATTTATTAAGAAATTGGCATATTTCTTCAACTCGGATTGTCCTCGTACTTTAGTATCTCAATTTTAGGTACCTCAAGCAAAATGCTTGTGCCAAAAACCTTTGATAGCAATTTGTTCCAGTCAACACCCTCAATTTTCTCTGACTACTGAGAAAATGGAAGAAAATTTAGAATTGTAAACTTTAAATCATTAAAAGGATATGAAAGAACGCGGTGGCGTAACGGATAGAGTTAAGGACAACGTGATTTAAGCCCATTGATAAATGTGAGTTCGAGCCTCTGCTGTGCTTTGGCCAATTTGCTTGTGTTTCCTTGGGCAGATACTTAATCTCTTTGCTTCGTTTCGTAGAACCAAACGAATCTGGGGATTGTTAGAGAAATATCACGATCTAAGAGTGGATCGTGTTGAGCGTCCAATCGGCGGCGATGACGATGATTGACGATGATGATGATTATTGATTATGATGCTGATGAATAACGGACTACGATGGTTATTATGAACAGCTGTTGGTTTTAATGAAGTTGTCTACGTAAAATATAGTCAGAAGTTAGTAGCAGCAGTAGAAAATCTTAGAACGGTAATCAATTTCCACTTACCACCCTCCGTTACAAATTCTCTCAATGCCTTGGTCCTGGCATTTCGCCCTTTCTGCCGACTTTTGCATTAGAACTACTTGGTCAGAGTTCACCTCGACTGGTTTAGCATGTCAGTCACCTGCCATTAAACAAAAAAATCCTAAAGATCACGAAAACTGCTGCGTTTTCTTGAACACAAAAACATGGTTTGTTAGGATTTGAATTTATTCAATGCGTTGGAGATCAAAATGTAGGAAAATTGTTCTACATTATTAACGTATGAATATTGTTTTTGTAGGGTGAAAATTCGTGTACAAGAAGTATACGTTGCATTTTTTGGACGCTATAGTCAAGATAGTATCAATTTGGCGAGGACAAATTAAAAAGATGCCATTTATATCGAAGGAATAGGTGACAAAAACAATTTTACTCATTTTGATGAAAGTAAATCAATTTTGTTTGCATAAATAATGAACGGCTTGGTTTCTGTCTGCGGCAAAAAAATATTAAGAGGATAGAATCAAAAGAATTGTTTTGCAACCTGACTCCACTGGTGATGTCTATCCATTGCCTATATGCGTGGGTATCTAATAGCCATTAAAAACCAGCATTGAATTCTTTACGTCAGCTACTGCCATAACGTGAATTTCATTCCCTAGTACGACTGAATCGCTGATCAAAATTCTAACGATTTCTGATCGCATTACACAGCAACCACTTTAATAGCAAAGCATGAAAATGTTGTTCTATGATCCTCTTGTATAATAAGTCCACAGGAGTATTTTTTTATAAATTCCCTTAAGTCTTAAACTTAACTACATCATGCGGCGCCACAGGGGGCGGGAAAGGGCATTTGTCCCCACTAAAACTTTTTCTTGCCCCACCCATCCCCCCCCCCCCCCAGTTTGCCCCCCTGTCCCAAAGAAAAATTGACGAGATTTTGGGGCAAAAATCAGCGATTTGTGGGACCAAAAATCGCCAACTTTGGGGGGGAAATCAGAATCAGCTATTTTGGGCAAAATTAGGTATAAAAAGATCAAAAAGTTACAAAATTTAAAAAATCAAAAATTTCACTTTTTGCCCGCCCCCCCCCCAAAAAAAATTCACTACTTTGCCCCCCCCCGCCCTTTTTGCCCCCTCCACCCCCGCCCCCCAAGTACAATCATGTCTTTTATCCTCCACTGACTACATCATTCCATAATATACCGATACTTTAGCCATTCCCGGCTACACCCTAGCCTCAATGTTTAATAAAACTTGGCCTTGTTGAGGGGGTTGTTGGTTGGTTTGAATTTGTCGCATGTATTCGACCACCTGAACACACCATTCACCTAAGTCTTCCGGCTCTGCCAATCATTTACTAATGTTTGCTTGTGCCTAACAACAAATGTCAACTGCTTTACACTTTGAACGAATCAGCGTTATAACTAGAACATACGAGATGTTGACTTTTTAAACAAAAACCTTGAAGCACTGGTAGAGTATAATCAGTATACTTTTCAAAACTCTCATACCATATTTATCCTCTTTAAAATAAAAATGTGTTTCGTTCTGCCTTGTTTAATCACATTGGACATTGTTCGGTAACATATAATCTCGTTCCTAAAAAAAGGAATTAAAAGGTGCAAGCACCTAAGACATATATAGGATATAATACAACGAATCCGACGGCGACTTTGATCGCCCCTACGCCGTGGCGGCGCACTCACCATCAGCCATACTGGGGGCATCTTTGCATTTCTCGTTATACACGGCATTTACGTTGTACGTAATTAACCACAAAGAAGCGATAATTGTGATCAGTTCTGACGATCAAAAATCAACAGCCATTTGCACTGTTATCCATTTGTATCTCATCATGGGTCGGCTCTCAGGAAAAACAATTGTAATTTTCTTGGCTTGGCACAATAGCGATAAAAAGTTACAAAAATGGAAACGAACGGCGTGTGAAATTCACTCGCCTATGTCATGACACATGAAGATTGTGAATGTCTGTCCTTTCTAAAAACATCAACAACCCGCCTCGGAAGATGTCACGTTTTTTTTCATCCAAATATGATCGTCTTTGGACTATTCAATTTTTCAACGATACACGGAATATATCAACCTTCTGGAATTGTTACTACTCCTTTTTAATTTTGTCCTGGATTTTGACCTTTTTTCACAAAAATGATTTTTCTTCTCCCGCGGCTTTTTTATTATTACCAATTTTAACACGTGTTCTAACCATAATCGTTTTCTTTCTCTTCACGCAACAGTGGGATAGACTACCTTCAATTTTTACAACACCAAATAGCCAACTTGCCCTGGAATTCCAGTTTAGGCCAGTCCCTACAAAACATCCTTCCATAAATCCATGGAAATAAAAACGGTGAAAATTGGTAAAAAATGTGCCGAAAAAAGTAGGTTTGTAATTCTTATTATTTCGTTCGTTAAGCACATAACAGGCACTATGCGGGCCGTGTGTGTACTGGTGTTAGGTGAGGGTGGCCAGGTGCCCCCCCAGTATGGCGGCGACGTAGAGGGTGTCCTTTCGAGGCTTCCCACCGTCGGATTCGTGTATAAGTCCCAGCTGCCAAGTAAGGATACAATTATGGGTTAAATATTGAAATAAAAATTATCACCCTCTCATCAATAGCAAATAAAATTGTGAATCTAGTTATTATGAAATACATTTTCCCGTGGAATACTATACGAGTATGTGTCCCATAAATTCCTTACCTTGGCATGATATACGCGCCAGTATCTCTTGTGCGTGAAACTGGGCCTCTGCTATTCAAACACCCGATGGCGTTTTTGGCGGGGATTCAAGCGTAACATAGGGTTTTTTGACAAACCTTTACGATATTCTCCTTCTTATTTGCCGTATCCCCACAAGTCATTGGTAATGACTTGCTGGGGTGTCCAGTATGTTTTCAGCTGATAAAGCTGATCCGGGCGGGCTTGTTATCCCAATCCATGATACGACTTTCCCTACATGGCCACCTATACGATATGATAGTTATAGCTTCCGCATGCTTTTATAATGACAACAAAAATTCCACAACCATTATAATAGCAGTATTAGGAAACTATCCCTTACCCGCTCCACAACGAGACTGGTATTATATTGCTGCTGGTATTTCCTTTTGCCAAAGAATGACACATTCGTTCACTTGATAATGGAATATATTTTGCACAGACGGCTGGACTTCACAGGTAACAAGTCTTCCAACTGAGAGTAAAAAAAAAGGCACATGATCCTTAGCCAGAGAATTATTTACTACCTTAATATTTCACAGGTTTATGGGGATACAAATGTGTATTGCCAACTTTACACGTCTACGAAATGCATTTGCAAAAACCTTTGATAGCAATTGTTCCAGGTCAAACCTCAATTTTCCTGGACTATCAAGGACACTTGCCTGGAATTCCAGTTAGGCCAGTCCCTGAAAAAACATCCTTCCATACATCAATGGAAATAAACGGTGAAAAATGTTAAAAATTGCGAAAAAAGTAGGTTGAATCTTCTTATATTTCGGTCGTAAGCACGTAAAAGGCAATATGCGGCGTGGGTGTACTGTGTGTTTGGTGCCCGGGATGCCCCCCAGTAATGGCGGCAACGTAGAGGGTGTGTCCTTTCGAGGCTTACCCGTCGGATTCGTGTATAAGTCACAGCTCAAGTAATGTAAAATTTATGGGTTAAATATTGAAATAAAATATCCCTCTCAATCAGCAATAATGTGATCGAGTAAGCTAGGAAATACATTTCCGTGAATATATAACCTCTTTGTCATAATTCCCTTTGGTCATGATATACGCGCCAGTATCTCTTTGCGTGAACTGGGCCGAGCTATTCACGATGCGTTTTGGCGGGGAAGCAAGATTACATATGGGTTTTGACCACACTGTACGATATCTCCTTCTTATTTGCGTATCCACAAGTCATTTGAACTGACTTGTGGTGTGTAGGATTATTCAGCTGAGTAAGCTGATCCGGGCGGGGCCTTGTGTATCCATGATCCGGACTTTTCCTAACATGGGCCACTATACGATATGATAGTATAATTCCGCATGCTTTTATAATGACAACAAATAATTCCAACCAATTATAAATAGCATTATTATTAATATCCAACTCGCTCCACACGAGACCTGGTTTATTGCTGCTGGATTTATTTTGCAAAGAGGAACACTTCATCTTGATAATGGACATATTTTGCACAGACGGCCTGACTTCACCCAATGTACATCTTCCACTGAGAAGTAACAAGGCATGATCACTTACAGAGAATTCTTTCCTACCTTAATATTTCAGTTTATGGGGATACAAATGTGTATTGCCTAACTTTACACGTCTACGAAATGTTCTGGGATGCGTGTAAAGTTAGGCATCATGCCACTTATCTGACGGTCCGCATAAACCTAAAAAACAACAAACAATAAGTCGTACATAACAGCACGATCTTCTGTAAAACGGCTGCCCTGTTAGGGGCGCAGATCTCAGTCCGAAGTCCTCTCCGTTAAGCCAAAACCACAACTTTGGAGTACATATAGGATTTTTCTGGCTACATATTTTTTAAATATATAGAATTTCTGAAACGTTTTTTACAAGGTTTTGCAACAGTGGTTTTGGAGTTATGACTTAATTCACATCAAATTTGCATAATTTTTTGTTTGCACTGCCATTTCTTTTTCCGGTTATAACAGCACTATAAATAATGTGAGAGTTTTCTTTTTTGTTGATTTTTTGAAGGCTGTGATTGATGTATCTACCCTCTTAATTGTGATTAAATGTTGTTTTCCAGGTGTGTATTTTTTGAATAAATTATGCCAATTTTGATTTTTAAGATCATTGACCACTTTTGTTTATGATTTCAGCGTCACAAATCATAATCTGTGGAAACTGCCTGCCATATATTCTATGGACTAATCTACACCTGTCATAGCCGTAACAGGATGATTGCCAAAAGAAATGAAATTACGTTTCAAAATATACTGGCTTGTATTGGTAACAACGCCGTTGAAAATTCGCATCAGATACAACATGTGACAATAACCGCCTGTGTTCCTTCAATAGCCACGTGAGAGCCGCAACATTAACCATTGTCATCACAATGTGTCGTGTCAATAGATGAGCCTATTGTGACGTAAAAAGCAGTCGGGCGGCCGGCCGGCCTTACAGCCTGAACAAAAGCTTGGGGATTTAATATAATGCACTCTTTGTCGTACTCGAGGATTTGAATGTGCCGCCCTTGAAAGAAAACTGGCACATAATTCAGCGTGTTTTAATTATACATATCAATTTAAAGGGATTAGCAGCGATTTGCAATACGAAAATCGAAAAAATCATCAAAATCAATATTTTTTATATTTGTTACTTGCATGGATTGTGACATAACCTGCAAGTGGTTGGCTGAAATTCGTGGTATAAAGACCAGGCAGTACTTTTTATCTATTCTGTAATTTCTATACGTGGCGTATCAAAATTCCACTTGAGATCAAAACGCCTTTCCGTGAATATCACAGATTTTTCAGCGTGATATTGTTGCCCATGATCATGCATTTTGACCTCAAACACAACCTTATTGATCTTTGTTTATTCTGTACTGGTGTAAACCACAATCATCTGTGTTAGTGCAGATTTTGAACGCCTTCGCTGATATGTCTATTTGGGGGAGAAGGTATGACAATTTTCCTCAAATACTTAATTTTTTCACTATTTTGGTGGTTTTTTCCACATTAAAGCAGTTATATGGAATTGGACACACTTATCCCAGCTTTATAGCATTTCCACATTTTTTTCGTTCTCTCGCATTAGCGCCTGCTAATCCCTTTAAAGAAGCGATGCCGTAATAAATAGTAAATTAATAATTCCATACATTGGTATACTAGTATGTGATTTAGTGACTTGTGGAAGAATGATATTGATATCGCTATAAGTGCTACAAGATCAGCATTCCATTATATGACGTCAAAATGCACTTTTTATTGCATCCAAGACATCCATTCGGGAGCAAAAGTACTCGAGTGTGAATAAAGGATTAATACAGAATAAAGTTAGGGCATCACATACGGGTAAATAAAGCTATTAAAGGACAGGAGGAGATTTTTTTGAGGATACGAATCGGCCCTATAAACCATGCTTTGAATTTCTGTCGTTCACGAAAACCCCCCCATTTTTTTGGGTTTAAGCAATTCCAATATGCAAAAACCAGGGTTCAAAAAAATTTGGGCGCTTCTTTCTGGAAAGTCCTCATCTCTCTTTACTCAACAAGCCGCTATGGCACCTGTTCATTGCCCTTTCAAGGAAGACTGGTCACATTTTGCATATAGGGCACCCTAAAGTTTGATAAATTGTGTTCCTTTTATATGTGTTTTTTTCACCTGAATGAAAAAAAGTCTTAAGCATTTTCTTGTTGTGTAAATCATGTTCATTTTGCAATAAACCACTCCGGAGTGGTTTTATTCTAATGGCTTAGGTTTCACAACTGAAATACACATCAGACTTGTATATTAGTCCCCCCCCCCCCCCCCCTGGTCAACCATCAACTGGTCCATGGCCTTCTTATTAATGTGAAGGGCCAATTTTAATAAGCACAGCAATTAGATCCCGAAGTCCATATAAACGAAAATCCTTCGGGCGGGGTGGACAAACAAGGTCGATTTCGTTTGTAAAAACGGCCTGAAAAACATGTAATAGATAATCTTCAATATTTTCAGGCTTTGCTTTCTGAGTCGGACAGGGAGGAGGGTTGGGGTGTTACGGTCAAGAAGCAACGACTTCATGTGTTCTAGTTTTTTTCCTTTTGACCTATTTATATTACATAAACAAATATATAAGTACTAAAAAATTTCGGTACCTTTTATTACGTACATGAATTCAAGCAACATGCTTCTTATAATTTGAATTGTATAAAACCGTATTAGCGGATTTTTAGCAAAACTTAGGCATACAGATCCTACTTCAAAAATATAAGTTTATTTTCATTTATTGTATAGCTAGGAACAGATCAAATTCTTCACATTCTTACTCTAATGTTCGTCACTACATAGAAGCTCCTTGAGGAGAGCGTTTAGTAATAAATAGTAATTTAGGATATGTGTGTTTACCTTAACATATAAAAGGAAAACAAGAGAAGTTGTCAAATTATTTACTAAACACCCGTTTTAAAAGATTATAGCACATGTATATCGCAAGACATGCTCTACATGTAATTTGATGTTTAATCTTTCATAATTATATATACTAGTACTATTTCTTTTCAATCAAGACAGCATTCCGTCTGTGTTGGTGGTAAGAAGCGCAGAATTGACGTTGCTAATGAGTCACGTCGAAATTCAAGAATCGTTTATATTGGGGATGTTTATATCCTACCGATGATTTGGAAGTTTTTGTGAAACATACGGTATAAGCACGTTACTACTGTAAGTTTATTTGAATAATAGCAAGTATTATTCAGTAAAAATCATAATTTTATTTATAACATCTATACTAAAAACCACATTTACGTGGGACTTTATGACTGTTCTCCATGGGGTCGGCCAACCATTTTTCATCACTGTAAAAACGGTAAAATTAAACACCATTTTCACTATGTTTTACACATGTTTGAAATATCTAAATCTAGCTGTTTGGAATCAAACATATTCGTCATTTGGCGGTATGTAATTTAGGCATTCGACGCCAATTGTTTATATATTTGGCGTGTTTATTTACCTCAACTTCTTGCTCCATGTTTGTAACTAAAGTTTTTACGATGAAACCTTGACGTACAACTAAAGTTACTTTGTGGTTCCATTTTTCTATAGGGGCAATAAAAAGACATATATTTAGCTTATGAGAATAAGATGGGTTTAGAAAAAGAAAATAGAATAATAAAACATATCGAACATATTAATTAATTTGCCGTGGGTGTTTAGTCATTTTGTCGCAAGTTTTTTTTAAAGATTGACATGTTTTATTACCCAAACCTACTTCGCAGCATGTTTCTAAACAATGTTTTTACAGTGAATCTACGTTGTTTGGATTGTTCCATTTTTCTAAAGGATAATAAAAATCATATATTTAAGCATGTCATCGAGTGAGATGGTATTTAGGCACGAGAATCCAGTATAATCAATTGGGATAAGCTATGAAGTCCCAATTTCAGTAAAAAAGCGCGTGTTTTTGTTCGTATAAATGGGACCCAATAGGAGTTTGGCTTTAGACTTCATATAATGGAGATGGAATTAAGATGTCAAGTCACGAAAAAGTTATTGTGTAAGACAATATTTCTATTCATGTCATAATTATACTGATTATACTAAACAAGCCCTCACACGTTAAATGATATTTAGGGGTGGGCACCTCACATGGACCTGGAATTAGGTATGAATGTGTGTTAAAGTATTTTAGTACTAGTTTGCGACCCTTAATATTGATTATGAGATTAGGAGCTACGGCAGCTTAACATGAAGATTGATCTAGGTATCAATCCACCATAACAATAGGTACAACGCGAAATTCAAGGCCTCCATGTTTGTGATTTATGTAGATTCAGACCTCACCTTTTATTTGGCCCAGAAAGTCTTAAGGGTAAAATAGGTAATTTTGTTTTGCGTATCTTTCAATATAAAACATATGCCGAATTTTTGTATTTGTCCATACGAAAGTACAAATTTCACAATGTTTGTACTAAGGAACAGTCTTAATCCTTTTATACGGAGCTACTATTGATGGAAACTTAAATTTTTGCAACAGAAAACAGTGCTTTTCATTTTTAAGCCTGATATTTTGAAATCTTTCGATACACTTATGGAAAAGTAGTACTCTTTGTGCTGTCTAAATTCTTAGATGAAAATGGAGGACAATCTGAATTGTATTTTAATAGTTGTCATTTTTAAAACTGTAATATTTGGTGTCAAAGGATCAAATTTATTTTGTTGACTTCCCCGCTGCATGGCTTTTTCTGATTTTAAAGCGTATATATGAGAGTGGGGTTTGGTTTTCTATTTAGATGCGAATTAGGATTTATTTGTAGAAGCCTCATATTCGTACTGGAGATGGGAGTTTATACAAAACGTCCATCTTCATTAAGAGGTCCTTATATCTAAATCCCATCTCCACCATGAAGTCCTTTACACTGAATCCCATCTCCATTACGAAGTGTCTTGCACCCAAATCCCGTCTGAGTTCCCCACACACTTAATTCCCCCTTTCTTCCATCTCCATTACGGGGACTCGTCATCTAACTCCTAACCTTTGTCATCTTTGAACCGTTGTTAAAGGGGGTTAAAGGTTTGACCACTTTGTTGTAAAACATGTAAAAACTGATTTTTGTCATGTTTTACCCCTTAGTTTTAGACCGGTGCATATAGTTGAAAATTTTTTTTTACATATAGTATTAAAGGCCCTTTAAAAGATAATACACGTAAATCACTTTGCATGGGTCCATATGCATAATGAATAATATGTGTGTTAGTAACTTCATAAGGTAAATTTTCTTTTCACATAAACTTTCCGAAAAGCCTTTCATTTTTATATGGTAATAGGAGTACCGTTGCTGGAGCTTCGAAGGGAAGAAAGTAAACCACAAATCTATAAATAAGTGAACCTCATTATCATGAATTATCTGTCTTCAATTCGTTATCACCTAATTTATCTAATAATATAATAATACAATAATACTAATAAATCTAAAATAATAATAACCATAACAATATAATACTAATAATATAATACTAATATAAAATAATAATAATACAATAATAAACAGGAATGTTTATCAATGAAAAACCACGAATTTGCACTGACGAACACTGAAAATTATTAAGGCTATCCACAAATTAACGGTGGGCCTACTACAAATATACGGTTTGTTGTAAACATAGTTTTAGAATCACCTTACAGTTTTGTTGCAAATATATACGAAGAATTTGAAGAAACCCCTATTTTTACGGGATTTGATTAGATTCCATCTTATATAAACATAATAGGCCTGAAAACTTGACGTAAATTTACAATAATTTTCATCTTTTTTTTACAAATTTTGCTCTAAATTACCTGACAATGTCCTACCAACGTGGAAAATATCTACCAAGTTCTCTTTTCAAACTAACATATTTTCTAAAACGAGTAAATGGCAAAATAACTATAACCTGTTAAGAGCGGACAAAGCTATTATGCGCTAAAAATAACTGTTATTTAAAAAAAAGTAAATTGCATTTATTAAAGATATAGTCTCAAATTAAGCTTCTTGATTAATACTTAATTTTAAAAAAAGAAAAAACCTAAAAAATTAAAAAAAAAAAAACCCAAAAATATGATTTCCATCAACCTGATGCACAAGTCACCACAGATTAGAGCTTACGTGGGCTCTGCATTGTATACGAACTCACCGAGACGGGGACCAGCTCTGTTATTCCAATGGTGGCTTAATCCCCGGTTACTTTTCATCAATTAACATTACCGCATCCCATGCAGCGCGTTGAATCAGTTATTTGGACTGGCGTTGTTGATTTGGGTACATTTTGAACAAAATTGATCACAGGGGAATTAAACTTGAACTGTAAGGCTTAGGAGTTACATTTTATGAAAATTAGGGGTTTTAGGCCAATAAACCATTTATTACAGTTTTATATTGAAAAATACGAGGTAGTTTCTACAAAAATCGATAATCAGGAATAAATATGGCAATTTCTACCAAAGCGATGGATTTCAAAACGAGATATGTTTTTGATTTTCGTGAATATTGCTACAAAGTGCAAGAAGTCGCATGTAGAAAAACACTTCGTCTTTAAATTAGAGGCAGATTTTGTATAAATCAATGTTAAAAACAAATTCAAATTTTATGTAAATCTCCTATTGTTCAAAGCGCTAAGTGTTCAAACCTTGTAACAAACCTTTTGAGGGACTTCAAACATTTATCTTTCATTTTATCCAAAAAAATCCTATATGTACTCAACTTTCCGGTTCAGTGCGTTTTTGGTTCGGATCTGCCCCCTATGTGTGTAGATGGCCGGCGATAATCTATAAAGTTTGTTTCATTGTGCTATCGTTTAATTTAGATCCTGATTTTAAAAAATCTTACTCCCCGCCGACAGGCCCGACACCGTCCTTTTGCTGTTTCAATTCGTCATAACCAATGGCTAATCGTGTAAAAATTCAGAATTTACCACATTTCTTTTTAAAGTTTTCAAAGAGTAACCTTATTTAAACTGTTCAAACAAGAAAGACATTGGGTGCGAAAAAGTGGTGTAGCCCAATGCTTCTACGAAAATAAACATGTTATCGTTTTCTTTTTTTGTATAAATACCTGGAAATCTCTCGGTATTTTAAGATATTAATATCTTCTCTAACGTTAACCTAAGTATGGCATGTGTCGTGAAACTTACATGCAGATTTGATCTACTCTAGAGAAAGTTTGTAATTCTGGTATATATAGACTTAAATAGAGACATTGTAATTCAGTTACCACTGTGGTGACCTATGGCGCATTATGGTACGAACAACAACGCACCATCAGAATCAACTGAATTTTTGGAAATAACCTTTTCTTAGGTCGATGACGAAAGCCGCTTTAACTATTCCGCTGTTATTACCTCAAATGATTGCTTCAGAGCCCCGTATTCCTCGGTGTCATCGACAAAATACCACTCCTTGTCCTGCTAAAAAAACCTTATAAAAATACAAAACAAATCAGGTTTGACAGATCCCTTGTGTCTTGTGTCACTGGATAAACGCAAAGTAAATAATGTGAAAAGAGTGAATAATTCTAGTGTGACTTGCTGTCAGCTCAGGGCGTTGACGTTATTGACATGCACCTGTGATGGTTTTGAAAAGTATCTTGACATTGCATGCCTCGCATACGATTGCTATTGTATGTGATAATCCGCCTGGCACCTGTCAGATCAATATCGCGAAGCAGGTCTGTAGAATACAATACCTATATACATGTAGTTTTCAAATATGTCAAAAAGCACGCCAGACTCACAATAAATGCTGGCAAAGATGTCAATGTCTTGGGCTGACAGGCCAGTCAAACAGCTCAAACTAGCATGTTGAAGATATAATTTTCTCCTGAAGCATTCACATTAGTTTCTAATAGGTAGAAGTGATTTTGAAACGTTGATTTTGGTATATTTTTGGATAGTTTTATACTTGTATTGAAAACTTGGGGGTTAACTCAAACAGGAACAGAACCATTTATACTTGGGGATAAATTGAGGATCGCGAGCTTATGGTGGCAGGAGCGATCCTGCCTCGATCCTGGATCGCTCCAGCCTCCAGGATCGAAGTTTTCCGACAGATATACAGATATACCACCATACGAGCTTCATTACGGCCTAGGATTGTACACGAACTATAATAACAACCGTGCGGGGAAATAGCGTAACAAAATTTATACCGGGGGAATTACTCTTAACGCAGACAATAGTTAAAACATGTAAAACTATAAAATATACAGGACGTTTAATGATATAATAAGATGACATGTTTCTTAACGCAACCTGAAAAGAATTAAAGACACTATCAGTGATTCACCCCAAAGAGTCAAACCTTTAAAGAGACACTGGCACATTTGAAAATAGTGCGCCCTTTTCAAAATCGGTATTTTTGCATGGTTGTAAAGCTTTTATATACAAAAGCCCTCACCCGAAATGATTAAGACCAAATCAGCTTCCTTATGGGTAAACAGAACGATTCTGTAATTTCACGTCGCCGGCGACGCTTAATTCAGCAGACGACGAAATTGCGTTTAACACAAGAACAGGCACGTTTCCCACGCTATGCACACTGTTTGAACGGTTTATAGGCTTTGTGGTTTAATATCAGTGAGTACGAGTCAAAATATTCATGTAATATACATATTTGTTGATTAAAGTTATGGAAAACTTAAAAGTTGGCCTACAAATTACCTGGATGTCTTTATCCTCATATCAATGTTCCTATCTGTTTTGGGGTATGTTATTTTTATGTGTAAAATATATCTCTGTTCTTCCAAAATGGCCTAGACTATCATTTGAGAGCAAATTGAAGAAATTTCATATTTTGTGAAAATGTGCCAGTGCCGCTTTAAAGAAGACACTATACACCCCGAAGCGTAAAACTATTTGAAATTTGCTGGAATGGCTTAAAATTGAAGGATACGTTTGTAGAATAATTATTCTACTAAAGTTACTTTTTGAAACCTTTAAAAATAACAGAAAAAGACGAAAACATCAGTGTCCAGAGAGATTATCTCCATTCAATTACGTGTTGCAGTAAGTGTCCGTACGGACATTGGCATTATTCTTTAGATGTGGGCACTAAGGCATAAAAATATGTTTGTTTGGCGTAACGGAGAAAAAATATCAGGGTCGGTCGGTCGGTCAGATTTTTTTTTATTATTTTTTTAGATCTTCTCAATGTTTTACTCTAAAATGAATACAAGATGCTACTATTTAAAGTTTTTTCAATGACTTAGCAAAGATCTTTTATTTTACGTGTTGTAGTTGCTTTATTGTCTTATTTTGTTATTTTTTCGTCTTTGTGTTGGTAAAAAAAATATTTTTTTTTAATTGTGGATGAAAATAATGGGTCGGTCGGCAGAATATTTTTTTTATTTTGTGAAATTGCATAAAAACTTTTGAGTCTGCAGGTTTTTTTAGGGTCGGTCGGGTTACGCCAAACAAACAATTTTTATGCCTATATAATTGTTCCACAGGGCATGTCACATTTGCCGAAACTTCTAACCGGCAAAACTCTGAATATTTCTTCGAGAAATCTTTCAAAATTTACTTAATCAGTGATTGTTACAAGCTATTATCTAAAGATATTTCAAAACATTTCAGTAGGCCCTTGTTTCAAATATGGACATAAATATACATACAAGAAAAGCCCACTTTTTCGGATATTTCATTGTAGTCTCACTCCCTAACTCACTTTTCATCATACTTCTCTTGGTCTGGAGATGAGAATAGTTCAATCGATTAATTGCTCAATCACGCAATTTCTTCCTTGCTTACTTGTTTGCTTGATTACATTTTACTACTCTTACCTGTAATCACAAGTACCAAAGCTGCAAAGAACAGGGTGTTTAATTTTAGCCAGAACATTTTCAGTCACTTCTGCGCTCTGTCGAGACAGGACCAATTATAAATTCGATTCGATATGGTTTTATGTAGGGTAGAAGTTGGAATATCAGCAGCAGGGCGGAGCTTTCAGTAGGGCGGAGCTTTCAGTGCGCATGCTTTGTTGCATTATTACTCTTGAGGAAGTAACGATTTCAAAAAATGTGGAGACAATTGAAAGACCAACTTTCTATTCTGAAACCCGAGGGCCATATCACGAGTTCCTGGATGGATATAGGGTAGCAGAAAAAATGTATAGGGTGTCAAAGTGAAACAAAAACGTAGTGACGGCCTGGTGACCCATGTAGAATCTGTGCATTTGAGACTGCACATTCTTAGTCTCAAGAACGCGGCAAGGGATATCCTTCAAAGTGCGCAACCATTGGCGGGGGTTGCAACCACCCATCCTTCACTTGGGATCCCCGGTGGATGTTCGTTTTTGGATGAAATGGAGCGGAAAATGTCAATTGACAATTCCATTAAATAATTTGGCACCAAAAAAGGGGGTTTTAGCAAGCCGGGGAAAAATCTGAAGGGGAGAGTGGTAACCATCCCCCACCCCCACCCCCTTCGGTAGACGAGGGTTAAAGCAATATCATCTGCGAATTCAAGATGACTAATATTACAATCATCAACTTGTATTTTTAGAACGTCATCCCTACCCTTTCACTTTACAAAGAATTTGAAAAAGAAGGGTAACATCAATGAACCTTGTTTTAGCCCTGTTTTACAGGGGAATGAATCAGTTTGTATACTTGTATGAGTTCTAACTCTAGCGTAAATCTGCATGTACATAGACTTGTTACCATTAATAGCTGAACGAGCGAGTTTCAATAAAAAGAACTCATGATTTACCATGTGAAAAGCCTTACGAAAATTAGGCAATGTAAATCCGTCCTCGTTTCCGCGATAAATATTTATTATAATGTCGATGATGAAAACGTTGTCGGTCATTCTGAAACCTTTGCGGAAGCCCGCTTGTTCTTG
This sequence comes from Ophioderma brevispina, assembly GCA_023653785.1. Taxonomy (NCBI): domain Eukaryota; kingdom Metazoa; phylum Echinodermata; class Ophiuroidea; order Amphilepidida; family Ophiodermatidae; genus Ophioderma; species Ophioderma brevispina. Next base: position 85,712 of record JAMKCH010005801.1, read on the forward strand.
GTTAAAGAAGTCTGTGGCCTAGGCCCCCCCCCCAAAAAAAAAAAAAAAAAAAATTGCACATTACTGGGAGTAAATTTATACCTCGGTAGCTTGGGGGTAGGTTTGGTTGCCCCTTTTTTAAATATATGAACTATAACACCTGACAATCTTTGGAGGGAATCCGTCAATCCCAGGAGCTTTGCCGTTCTTAAGAGAATCTATAGCTGTTTTTACCTCATCAGCTGTGCTATCAAGGAAATCGCCTTGATTAACTAATTGCTCAGAAATTTAAACTGACTAGCTCCGTCATCTTTATCAGTTTTTTCGACATTAAATACACTTTTGGAATAGTTAAACCATTCATCAAAACAACTACCCCCCCAAAAAAATAACACATAAAGCAAGTGGGACTTTTAAGCAAATTTACATTTTTAAAACCCAAACAAATTATATCTCATTTCAAAGCTAAGCAAATGAGGATTTCCAAAAATATGATTCTCTCTCTCTCACACACACACACACAAAAAAAACAAAACAAAGGTGTCAGTTATATGTAGAACCTTGAAATTCTCAGCTCACCCAAAACAGGAGGCAGGGGCTTACACTCAAAATGATCAGTGTGTTTAGTAATTGTGACTCAAAGTGATTAATCATAAATACTCAATTCAATGATTTTCTTACTCAGAATGTGTAAAGAATAAATGCAAATAATAAAGGCTTGAAACACAAACATACATATATTAACACTAACATTGATGGGGTACATCAACACGACCACATAACAGGGAAAAAATGAAAATCGAGTTATACGGATTCAAAATGGCGCCCCAAAAACCAATTTTTTATGACACGCAGCAATTTCTTCCGCCTCTAAATGAAAAATCACTTTCCTGAAGAACGTTTTCCATAAAATTTGGCTTATAATAGTAGGACATAAATACAATTACATTGCTGAAAATAAAAATTCAAAATGTTTGTCTCTTCCAGTACGGGGGAAAACAAATTTGGAATAGCACGCCAAAATGTTTATTTATGCTAATTAGTATAAAAACGCCATGGTCGATTTGATTTTCTTCTCACCAAAATATGCGCAACTGATATTTAGACAATTACATTAAATCTCGAGCAAAAATAATTTAGTGTTAAAACATAGTGCACGAAAAACGAAATCCTGGTTCCACATGCACCGCCTTGCAAATTTGTGCCAAAAAATAGTAACAATTACCCATTTTGCACTTGTTGCTGTAACTTCATTGATTGTTGAAGTTGTAATAATGCTAAAAAAAAAAAAAAAAAAAAATTCTTTGTATAATTTATTTTTGATATTTATGCTTTTCAAAAGCCCTTTGGTTATCCACGGTGAATGTGGAGTATTTCTGTTGTTAACAGTACACTTTTTTAATGGTATACATTCATCGTACAATTCGGTTAATTTTTGTACAAAGCAGTCATAATCACTATTGGCATCATTATTAATCAATACATCTTGCCAATTAATATGAGATAAACTTCGTTTTAGTTTTGTAATATTTTCAGTACTGTAAGTTCTTTTATATACGACCTTCTTTATGCTAATTAGTATAAAAACGCCATGGTCGATTTGATTTTCTTCTCACCAAAATATGCGCAACTGATATTTAGACAATTACATTAAATCTTGAGCAAAAATAATTTAGTGTTAAAACATAGTGCACGAAAAACGAAATCCTGGTTCCACATGCACCGCCTTGCAAATTTGTGCCAAAAAATATAACAATTACCCATTTTACACTTGTTGCTGTAATTTCATTGATTGTTGAAGTTGTAATAATGCTTTTAAGTAAATCAGACTCAAATCAGTTAAGTTAATAATTCAAAGATATGACAACAAGTCTCTACAACATTTGCAAGACAAGATGAAGAAAGACACAAACAAGTAGTTTAGTAAGTATATCTTTATTATTTCACTTTCAAAGTTTCATAGATCAAAAAACCTCTTGTAGTAGTCCCTTCATGCTTTTGTACATTAGTTTATTTTCATTGGCAATATATATACATTAATTTGAAAGAAAAAAATGTATATAACTTAAAAGTTCTCATTCCCTGTAAGGTAGTGTTGTATTGTGGTCAAGTATTTGTTTTCATAAGCAGGGTCACGGATTCGATTCCCAGTTAGGTAGGCCTGCACAAAAAGCTTACTTGTTTAATTATCAGCTAACGCATTAAGATGAATAAAGCAATGTAAACAAAGTACCTCAAACCTTTCTTTTTTCCCCTTTTTTCTTTTTCCTATTTCCCCACATCTTTAACATTTGCGTTCCAGCAACTTGATTAATTATTGACTAATTTGATATTTTCTTTGTGTACTTACTAAATAAGCGCAATAAAGTAGTGTGATTTTGAGTACATATAAAAAGATTAGTATGAGTTGTACTGATTCACACTTTTTGAGGTATCTCAATTAAAAGACATTGAGACAATTAAAAGACAACTAGCAACTTAAAAGATTATATCGTTCCCTTAGAGCCAGAACTGCTATGGTATTTTGAGATAGACGAGTTTAAAGTTTGATTATAGCTAAAACAATATGAAAATCAAGTGTAAGCAGTATTTGAAAATCTGGAATAAGCAGTAATCTGTCAGGTTCAAGTTACTTATAGTTTTTCAGTTGATATGTTAGCCTCGCACTCGTTGATCCAATGGATGGTCGAAAAATGCCAAAGTGGACATAGCCAGTTCTGGCTCTAAGGGGACGATATACTCGTTGAAATCATTAAATAAAATTAAATGCAACTTAGTTATACTTAATTTTATTGAGGACATACAGGAACTTATTTTTAGTGTAATTGAGATTGGTGTTATGCGTAGCGTGTATACATGTCCGAGATAGATGTGTATCACAAAGAGATGATATTCTTCTTGCCTCGCAGACCAGCAATTCTTTTTAAAAACTCGTAATTTTTCTCACAAAAAATAGGCTCCTCTATGGCTCGAACCCGCACCCTACTGATTGGAAGACCATCGCTGACTCTTAACCGCACACAATCTGAGTTGCAGGCAGAATGTCAGCTTTTATAGTACGTAAATTAATATATTGACGGAATAAACCGCAATTATACTGTAATAAATATAATAAAGCTTCATGCCACTATGAGAGTTAGGCCGACATCTCAATATACTTCTGGTTATATTACCCATGACATTGATTCGAGCATTTTTTAAATCAATGCCCGTTTTTCTCGCCACTTAGTGAGCATCTTCCTGTCCGGGGCTGACTCCTCATTGGCTGAATGGCGATGTCTCAACATATTAAGAACCGGAATCAGCCGACCTAAGATTTTCTTGCAGAAGTGGGCTGGAAGCAGATCAGGACACTACCTGTGGACAGACAATGGAACGTCCGTTGGTCTCTCCACCGTTGGAGCAACAGTGCACAGTTAAGGACCTTGCGGTTGGAGCAACAATGCACAGCCAGTCGTTGTACCCATCTTTGGCTAGATCACTGAGAAGCACTGTGTTTGGACACGATAAGAAGAAGACTCTATTTCTATTTGTATTATGAGAGGCACAATGAGCAAGGAAGAACAAGGAACAATTAACATTTTTTCGTCAGACACATTCAATCTTATTTTAAATTCATGAAATAACATATCAAAAAAGACAAACACTAGTAATCGTTTTGTATAGTTCAATAGATGCTGCAGCTTGGAAGAAAGTTTTCCAGCAATAGTTGCTGCAGCTTGGAAACAAGCAAGCTTCAGTAGTTGCGGCCAGGCCCAGTCATGTTTTCCACATTGTTGACACATGCATTATTTCCTTCTCTATTAGGGGATTTACAACGGAAACACTTGACGCAATTCATCCCATATACCTCTAGTCTTAATATCATGCATCTGCTATATGATATATTTTCTAATGTCTTTATGCAGCTCTATTTCATCCCTATTTAAGTATTTTGTAATTGTTTATCATTTGTTAAGTATTTGATTTTTTTAAAAATATTCTGTATGATAGGTATTTGGTATAAACCTGCTTGCCTGTTCGAGAATATTCTTTGCATCGCATGTCGGTTTGGATGTTTCTGTGCAATAAAGAAACTAAACCGAACAAGTTTGAGTGATATGTTAATACCACGCAGTTAAAAGTACATTTGTGATTACTAAACATGCTAAAAGTTGAAAAAGTTTCCATCTGCAGGTGTTTCATTTTTTGAGGAATACTGGTCATTCATTGGTGTCTTTGAGTATCTGGAACTTGCTGCTGTAGTCGTTTCCTCCTGAGAGAGCCTACTGGCAGTAGGTGCCATTGCAGACTGAACTTGATTCCGATGTCTTTGTTTCAATTCTTCCAGGCATCTTCTCCGGCCTTCCATTTTCTTTCTGACATCATCGTGTTCACCGAAAGAGGCCCCTCGAAGTGCACTTATGGGGAGAAACCTCGACATCGCACAGGCTAGAAACTGCTTACGAAACAGCGTTTCTTCATCCATTGTCTGGTCGCGTTGTCCAGGTTGAAAGACAGTAGATTGCAGTTTACTGCTTCCTGGACCTTTCCTGTTATTTTTAAGACGATTATTTCTAGGAACAATTTCCCATGCAATAGTAGGCTCACACTTACTACATCGGCCTTGATGCGTCGCAGAAAACGGTTTGTGAGACGACTAAGTATGTTGGTCCTCATTCTGGTATCAATGGAAAGAGGAGGAGGATCGTCATAGCTATCTATTGTACCAAATCAAGGTCTGTATAATATTCGTGGGTGCTAAGCATGTGAGGTACTTCGCTCCCGAAAAAGGGGGGAGGGTGGTTGCCACCCCATATCCATCACTTTAGGATCAACCTGTACCTTACCTTACCCCGGTGGAGGGTTTTTTTTGGGTTTTTGGATGAAAAGGAGAAGAAGAAAATGTAAATGGACAATTACATTAAATAATTTGGTACCAAAAAGGGGGGGTTTTAGCAAAGCCGAGGGAAAAATCTGATGGTAGACAAGATAAACACACGACTTACTAACTTTTTCAGCGAAAAGACTAAAACCTAAAACAAGAAAGGACAGCATGTTTTGAAGAACATTGGACACAAACACATACACACATTTAAGAAACCATCACCAAAAGAACCATATGTAAAGCCGTAAAAAACAATGTTAAAATTAACACATTTGCGTATTTGAAGGAAATTTTAAAACAGATATGGGCGAAATGAGCATTGTTGTGAAAAGACAATGGAGACGAAAAAAATCAGAACCTATGGGTTGAGTAAGTAAGAGTACACGAAAATCCAATAAACCATTTAGTCCAAAGATTCATTTTCGTTACTTGAAGGAGTTCATCAGGATCCATTTTTGGAATGATGATTACAAGACGACTCAATGACTGTTTTGTGCCTACATCCTACATAGAAGCAGGAGAGTGCAGAATATCATACACTTAAAAAATAAACTGTAAAAAAAAAACAGGGATGTGACTGGCAGCTGGGACTCACCACGTGCAGAACGTAAAATAACGGGAGCCGTAAAAATACGAAAACATTGCAGGGAACCGTAAAATAACGGCCGTATAAAATTCAGCTTCAACGTTGTGGTTTTTAACTTGCGTAAACAAAATTTAGAATTAAAACTTATTACACCTCTGACCATAATTTTCACGTTGCAGATATCAGCTATTGGAACAGGGATTTCGCCCTGAAGTCCTAATCCAACATCGCCTAGAGGAGAAAGATGGGAAGGTGTTTCTTGCTTCATTGATTACAAGAAAGGCATTCGATCGAGTATGGCACGTTGGCCTCTTCTACAGTTGATGCTTCATTATGGTGTGCCTCAAAATGATCAACATCATCAGACATCTCGATACCAAGGCTAAAAGCTGCATCAGACTTAACAACAATCTTACGAGTGATTTGAAACAAATATTAGCGTGTGCCAGGGATGTCTTCTATCACCAGACCTCTTCAACCTATTTATCGAATACACCCCTTAGCAGAAAAAGCCTTTGAGAACTGTAAGAACTTGGCATAAACGTGGATGGCTACAAAGTAAAAGACCTCCGTGTTGATGACGAGTATGCTCTCATCGCTGACTCAGAGGACGACTGCAAACCTTGATTGAGCAAGGGGCATATGCTAGCAAGAAATATGGGAGGGAGAGCAGTATACCTAAAACAAAAGCTATGGTATTATCCCGTGATGACCAGCTCCCAGTAAAGATCCAGCTTGAGGTTACCACTTGAAGCAGTGGTTAACAGATTTACGTATTTGGGAGTAGTACGTAACACCATCAAACGACTCCACCAGCGAAATCAAAAAGAATTATTAGTGGCCATTCAACAGCATAGGGAAATTGCAGAGAGTCTGACGTGATAAAGAACCTGTTTCCTCACTCTCCACCAATTACGACGTGTTGATTCACTTGTCGGCCCAGTGCTTCTGTATGGGTCTGAAACCTGGACCATCCAAAAGAATGACATGACGAAGTTGGAAGATTTGAGATGCGGGGGATGCTACAGGAAAAAATCCTTAATATCAGCTTGAAGGATAAGATCCGGAATGAAGAAAGAAGTTCTGGTCACAGAATCGCCTCCTGACACTTTAAACCAAAAAAAGGATCCTAGCTCGTATCCTGTACTCGCAGCCGCATGGTTTGGTCACTGGTGAGAGGATGGAATGAACAACATCCGCATACCCAAACGCATTTTTATGGAAACTGTCGCAGGCACAAACAGACAGGGAAGACCAAGGAAGAGATGAAGATTGACATCATTGTCGGCACCACCTTCCACAAGACATATTTGGAAGCGCAAGATAGGAATAGATGGTCTAAATTTGGGACATGGTGCATAGATAGAGAGATAGATACCAGCTATAGCATCATACAATTTATACAATGACGTGGTATTTACGTCACCACGCGGTTGTAAAAAAACGTTATATTTCAGGCAAACAATTTGGAGAAAAAAAGGCAAACTCATATTTACACAAGGGAGACTAATTCAATTTTCAAAATTAGAAATTTAAACATTTAAACCTGTTTATACACTTTGTTGTATTATGGTAACGTTCGCATTCTAATGTCGCAATATGAGGAAACTTAATACATGTTACCTTACATAGATTCGAACCAGGGCTTAAGATTCCAAGTCATCATCTTGAAAGTACTGTCCATTGTCCCTTATTCACTGTGCACACAGTGCATCAATAGGCCTATGATCCGTTACGCGGACCTCTTTGCTTACGCATAGGACACGGGAAAACTCACGTCGTTGCGAGGAAAGGGCTCACGGGATTTTCTTAGTAGAAGCTCTAATTGTAGGAATATATTTCATTAATAACATATGTGATTTTATATGAAGTTAGAACATTCAGAAAATCCGAAAAAATGTTCTTTATAAGAGTGGTATTTTGGTAGGTATAATCTAATCTATGTCAAAATCATCAGTGATTTCGTGCACATCAAGAGAGCGCCATGGACAAACGGTTAGTTAGACCTATACTCTTCGTAGAAGCTGACAACCAAGATATAATCTATTTTCTATAAGGTGGTTTAATTTGGTTGACATACGGGACTGAAAAATATCCGAAAGACCATTAGACAAGCTTCCAACATGTGTTAAAAAAACAAGCCTACTCGCCAATGTTATGCACACAGTTGGTTTGTGTGGGTAATCACCTCCAAGCATGTCTTTGATCAGTGATTGGATGTGCCCTGTGAAGTGGGAATCATTACATACGACAAACTTATGAATGGATTAATGTCACAATGATTCGGTGGGTGGGGAAAAGGAGAGGCCCGTTTACAGTGGACACTAAATGCACTATGGAAACCTTATACACTATATGACTACAGAGAATCAGATGACAAAATTAATATATATGTGATGTACTACGTTTTCAATTAAAATAAATTCATAAAAAAAATGAGGAATCAAGTCTACAATAGTTTTTTAAACTTTTTTTTAAAAAATGGAAAGGGAAAATAAGGATTTTGGATTTTTGTTTAAAATGATGTTACTTACGACGTATTTTAACACACATTTTTTATAGGCAAACAAAACGATTTCATTAGTTTCATTTCTAAAAAAGTAGTTACACTAAGCACGTAATATTACGGAAAATGTATAAAGATCAGCGGATAAAAATACTATCTTTTTTTTCAAAATGTGTAGTATTTTTTCTAACCATGTTTATGTACATTTTTGCTTCACAAATTGTAATTTTATGTTAGGTATAGTGAATAAAGCGTTATTAAGATTATTGAATAATTGGGTTACCATTATTTAAAGGTAAAGTCTGGTAAATTAGGAACATGTAGGGCAAGGCGGCCTTACTTAAGGAGTTCGGTTAACCCTTTGGTAGTTTTAGTATGGATCCTCTACATCAATGTAGGTAGGTAGAGTAGTACTCTCCAAATGTGGTGTCACTTTTTCAAATATAGAGGCCAATTTAAGTTTACACAGGGAGGTCAAATTTGTAACTGCTCCAATCATGTTGAAATGTTATGGTATATTGTGCATCTAATCATAAGGATTCAAAAAGTATAGTTTTTGTTTTGGTGCTACACTAAGGCATTTAGTTACAATAGTTGAGAATACTGGATGTATCTGACCCTATATATACACCATAGCTCAGTGTCAGGTTGCGGGTTTTTTTTGTAGTCACGAGGATACCGTAACGCTAACCTAAGGTAAGAATGCAAATAGTTTAGGAGACAGGTTGTATAAGATGAAACGGAACAAGGTTACCCATGCAAAAAGTAGGGAATTTCCGTAACCTGACCCATGGACACACTTTTTTATGAAACTTATGAATAGGAAAACCCTTCAAGGATTTTTTGATTTACTTAAATGGAGTAGTTTTCCTATTATTGCAATTTATTCCGTTCATCGTCATTCGTCTTTGGTTTCCTCCTATAACTGGTCAACACTATCCGTATACATAGTTGTTATTATTATTATGTCCGGATGTGCTAGAAGTCTGGTTAATTTGGTATTCTAATTATCACTTCTCGTTTCCATATTGATCATTTCTATTTGTATATAAAATAATTACTGTTATATTTTTGCAACTGAATTGATTGATTTGATTCCAATGATGATAATTATTGCTTGATTGACAAATAAAATCTGAATCTAAAAAAACCCCCCATTGGGTTTTATTCCTGTTAAGGTTTCCACCGAATTCCATACCCCCCGCGTGTTCATGACCAAAACTTCCAACGATTGTTTTTGTGCATTATCTTGTTTTTTTTCCCCCCCCGTTTTGTTTTTTTTTATTTTGTACATATCATAAAGCCACCCATCGATGCATACATTTTATCCATTTTACGAGAGATCTAAGAGATAGTGATTTGCATGAAGTGCGTGCGATGTGTATCGTTTCTTGCATTAGTACATGGTGTTGTCAGTTACCTTAACTTTCTTGTTACTATGCCATTACCTTAGCTCTCTACACTCCTTTCCTCTGAACACAAGAAGTCCTTACCATCTGTATGCTGAAAACACGATTGATGTATCCGCAAGCTTATGAAACATATAAGCTAGAATGTATTAATATTAATCACACTCATGAGTTATATCAATCTCTTGAATTTCTTTCATCAGAAGATTCCAGATCAAGATTTAAAATTCATATCTCCAAGGTATATGATAATCAGTGTGCACGCGAATGATTGGATCGTTGTACGTTGGCAGGAGTTCTTTAATATAGGTGTTTCCGGCATCTGTGTTCATATCTATATATGATTGATCTAATTGGCTTCGCCTTAAGACGGTCTGTTGTCTCAGTTTATATCAATTTCATTGCTAACTTCAAGCTGAACAGTAATGTAGCCTTAACCGGGAGGCCTTAAACGGTGTCCCTAACTTTCTTGTCGGAGGATACAGGTAAAATGTCTAGGCTGAGTAGGAACCAAAGTGGTTGTTGGTTTTTTTTGGTTTTGATTTAGTATTGATTTAGTATTAGGTACAAAAAAAAACCAACAAACAAACAACAACAAGAACGAAACAAAAGTTAAAAGAAAAATAAAACATCAAAAAAAAACGGAACAAACATCAAAAAGTATGCGCGTATTATAGCTTTTCAAAATTGGCATTAGGGCGTTCTTTTTGGTAGTTTAGTGTTTGGAAAAAGAACGAAATTTGGCCATAAAAAAAGCCTCAAAGCATAAACAACAAGCATTTCGGTATACCCGTTTTAAACTAAAAATAGCATTTAAGTACGTTTTCATATTTAATTTGTGTGAAGAAATCCGGAATGGTTTGTGTGTGTGTAGGGGTGGGACCGACAAGCACGTGGGGGTTAGGCGGTTTCACGGGATACCATAAGGGGTAGGTTTATGGGGGTAAGGCTGATTTATTAGCTGCGTTACTTAACCACTGACAAGCGTCAAGTCAGGGCGTTTAAAGTTGCAATTAATTTTACAGTCTTACCCAACATTTTTAGGAAGGAAGTACGCACTATACAAAAGAGTATACATAGACATTGCCGGATACGGGTAGCATTTTCATCACCCTCTATAATAAAACAGCTTAAAACCTTATAATTTGATGGGTCAAAAAGTCGTCGAAACGCAATGAGAGACCATAAGCGGTCTTTCCCGGAGGAGTGCCACTTCAAGTACTCTGCAAAATTTATCAAGCCACCGTTCGTCCGATTTTAGACTATGGCTACGCCTTCGCAACAACAACAACGACCCGGAAACAGCTCGAAACACTTCAGACACCAAGCTATTCGAACAATTCTAGGCGCTCCTCGCTGAGCCAAGTCCAAAACTGTCAGATCGAAGAAGAAATTATGCCACTCCAGTTCCGCCATGAAGCACGACGATCTATCTTTGCCGAAAAAGTCCTCCGCAACACTGAAACACGCTCTACCCGACCAAATCTCGAAAGCCTAACAAAATAAGGGAAATCTGTACCGACAGCACCATGGATCCTCCAAACGCAGACGCCTGGAACCGTCACAGCCAAGACGCGCAAAAACTCCAGTCCCAGAAACTTTTAGCACTCTGATCATGGTCCAAACCTGTAGCGGACACTCGCATTCATCGTCCATATGATAAACCAAAAACAGCAGCTTCACCCACAATAGTAGAAGAATCGGCTACAAAAGCATCGCAGGATTGCCAGAGATCACAAAACTCTGATCCACTTGTTTACTACACTGACGCCTCGGTCAACGAAGACGCCACTTGTGGATTGCCTTTTGTAGACCACATACCACAAACTCATTCAGAACATCTGATAACTGCTCCACGGTACAAACGAATTGGCAGCCATCGCCGAAGCAATCCGCGACGACGCACAAAAACCACCCGGCTACAAACATCGTCATCCACACAGACAGCCAAGATGCAATCGAAAACATCCGCAACCCACATCGGGACAACATAGCATTGAATAAAGACATCAACCAGACATAAAAGACAGCAACAAAATTTCATCATCAACTGGATACCAGTCCATCGGGCATTCCAGGTAACGAAGAAGCGGACGTCGCAGCCAAAGCCGGCCACTGCGAAACCAGAACCTGACATAATCATACACACAGTCGGACGTCAAACAAGAACATTTTCCCAACACAACAAGCAATCACGATGACAAGATCAAATTCAATCAACACAGTCAACATCAGTACTTAAGAGACTTTCCCTCACAAAACCCACTGCAAGCAACCAACGCACTCAATAAATTACCCAAGTCCGAACTCAAATCACTATCAACAGAATGAGAATCAAAGCTAAAACTGCCGACAACTCATCGATTCACTTATATACATGCGCCTATCGATCAAGATAACAATTCAACAGTTCACGATCTCACTGATGCCCACAACAGAGCACACGTCGCCAACAAACTACTTCACAATCTTAAAACCAGAACAAACGTGTTAGCAACAAACACCCACCTAGCGATCAACATCCTCAAAAACGCAAACCACTACGCCAATACCAAGAATCCAACATTAAAAATATACAACACCACAACACTAAAATAAACAAAATCAAGTGTAAACCAGTAAATTTTACGTAGTCTTTTTAAATCCGGGGTCAAGCAATAGTTCTGCAATGACCCGGCTCCAGCTGGAGAAAACCATGAAACTGAACTAATTTGATGGGTCGGGTGAAACTGGGGTTGAGGCCAGAAACAAGTTTGTATTTACGGGGGCCAGGGTGCTTCTAATAGCGAAAGCCGGCGTGTAAAGTAATTATAGTCGCCGGGATCACAGGGCGGATTCATAGAAGAAAACGCGGAATAAGGTAACATTAATGTGGCGGAAGAATCAACTGAATCAAGTGGCCTAATCTTTACCGTTGTAGCCAGACTGTGAATTACTGCGAACTATAATTACTTCTTACCACCTGGTATAATCGCGAAAGGTTTTCAAACAAGTATACTAGTATTTTGAACACCGTGGCCAGGGGTGGCAGGAGATATAGTCTCCGGACTCACAGTCCGCCTTACAACGGTGAAGATAGGACACTCATTCAGTTGACTCTACGCAACATTAGTTTTTCACGCTTTTCCTTGTTTGTCTATGGGAGACAGGACGTATGGTTCAGACGGACCATGTCTCTTTTACAACCTGGTCAAAAAAGACAGGAATAAGCGCGAAGCCAAGTAATCGCCTGGTGTTACTATAAAAGGATGCTTCTTTTTACCAGTCCCCCTATACATGAGTCATATGTATATATGAGTTGGTTATTTTCTGTTTTTTGTTTACGAGTCCTGGTCCCTATAGAATGTGCCTGGATTTGGGTGAAGACAATTTGTCAGTAATTTAAGGCACAAATATCAGCGATTACCTAGGCTTAAGTGGAAGAGTTTTTGAAGAAGTGGTACAAAGTGGATTACGTGTTGTGTAATGACCCCTTGAAATGATAAATATAATGGGATTATGCAGAAATAATGGTTAATGATATTGGGTGCAAGGAAAACAACACCAATTGTTTGGATAATTGTGGGTGGTGTGGCAACAAGTACCGAGGCTAATTGTCTCTTAAACTCATTCAAGGGATAACAAGAGGTGATATTTCGTATTTGTAAGGTCAATTGGTCATGCAGGTACAAACTGCATTGCATCATCAATCGCTACACATGGTTCAATGGTATTTGCATTAATATAAAACTAGGCGGTCCCGGGTTTCGCGATCACCTGGCTGGTTTCGCGATCTCCTGGGTTTTGCGATCACCTGGGTTTCGAAATCACCTGGGTTTTGCGATCACCGACATGATGCCCCAGGTTCGCCGATGTCTTGACCTGGAATGACCTCTAATGACCTCGTCATGACCTTTACAATTTTGGCCCACCAAGTTCGTCGGATACCCTAAGTTTACCCAAATTGACCTCAGTTGACCTCGGGTGACCCACTGATGAACCTTTTGACCTTTAAGATTGCTGGCCTCAACAACCAACCCCACCCTCCAAGTTGCATGCCATAACAAAAATTTACTCCATTTGACATCCTCTGACTTGAATGGACCCCTCCCTAATGACCTGGTTGTGACCTTAAATTTTCGCATCAACAATCGACCCCACCCTCCAAGTTTTTTCATGTCCATACACCACTGTTTACCCATTGACCTTGAATGAACCCCTGTGACCTTGTCGTGACCTCAACATTTTTTGGCATCAACAAGGCCACCTCCAAGTTTCGGGCCCATACACCGTTTTACCTCATTTGACCTTGAATGACCTGTTGACCTTGTCGTGACCTTCAAATTTTCGGCATCAACAATCGACCCCGCCCACCAAGT